>JACXSJ010001491.1:0-79605 GCA_014851325.1 Pentalonia nigronervosa
CGAAAACATTTTGTTTATAATAAGTTAATTACCTAGTAATTGTAATAAGTTAATTTAATTTTTTTGTCCTTTAAAAACATTATAAGTACCACAGAAATTTGCTAATAATATTATTAAATTAAAAATATTTGTTTGTAACAAATAATTATGATATTTTTTTTTTGTCCCGTTTTGATTAAAAAAATATATGGTCACTTTAAGTATGACACATGTCTAATATTATTTTATTTCATCATGTAGGCAATTTAATAGACATACCTAAATTAAGTACCTATATATTATGACATATTGAACAATTAAATAATGATTATTCTTAATTTTAGTTATTTATGTTATATTTAAGTAAACATATAATATAATATATTTTAATATTATATTATGTACTTTTTAATACCATGAAATGTAATATGAGTTTATCAGTATAATAAGGCATAGGTGATATTACACGTCCAACAAATACTAAAAGAATTACTTTCCCATTTTCAAATTAATATAGTACATATTATTAAAATTATAAAATTTATATCATAGAAAATTACTTTTATGAAAAAAAGATCTTCGTTTCGCTGAGTGCTAGATATAAAAATTCAGTGTTATAATTAGAATTAGATCAGATACTTCTTATAAATCATAAAGGAATTTTTAATGTTAATAGCTTTAATCATATTGGTTTTTTTTTTTTAATGATGCATAAATTATACTGGAATTGTAGTGTGAATTAACAGAAACAAAACTGTTTATTTTATGTAGATTCAAAACCAAAATTTTGATTTTTTAACAGCTGTATCAAAACCGAACATAAAACCTACAAAATCGTAAACATTCAAATACCTACTTCTGGGGATCATTTCTATTCATTTATAACAATACGTTTTAACGTTATTACAGCAACATTTCAAAATGTGTGTAGTAGCAAAGAAATAATTTAGTTTTATTTTTTTAGTGGCAATTATAAGCATGAAATTTCTATTATTTCATTTAATATCATATATACATATTTGTATTCATCCTGAATTGATGAAAATTGAAGAAAATAACGACAATACTATTCTATCAAATAAAGGTAAATTGTTTATGATTTATTTGTTCTAATACTAGCATGCAATATTAGTAGGTACTAACTACTAATATATTGGCAACACGAAAAAATTAATTATACATAAATGATAAATACGTCTTATAAAAATGTTGGTACATTAGATAATAAGAAATAAGAAATCCTATAAAAAACTTGATCCTACCAAAGAAGAAGAAGAAATGCATAAATAAGATTCAGCTTGAAAAATAAGCTATTAAATCTGAAATTCCAAACTGCGTTCAAACAGAAGTCGACAAAAATACTGTAAATTCGGAGAACAAAAAAAATGACTTGATCAAAAATCCACCTATCAAGAACGGGGAAACATATAACTTAGAATTTATATATAACTAAATTAGAAGAAATATTTAAATTTGTCGGTAGATATAAGACATATACATGTCCGACATATCTGTATGCAGTGGAGATATTCTTTTATTCGTACAGAACTTAAAATATTTTTAAGGTGAATAATTCTTAAATAGTATAGAATTTTTGGATGATTCCATTGATGTATGGACTCGATTTAGTCAAGTAAATCAATAAGAAATAATTGTTCAAATCAGATTCTCTACTTCCAACTACTGTTACAGTCTATAATATTAAAAGTTGTGATATTTTATATGACTCTTAAAATGGCGTCTTTTATTAAAGAAAAGAAAGTAATTTTTTTAATTCTGAATTCTGGATATAATCCAAAATTAGTTTTATTGTGTAAAAACAGTAAAACTGGCAAAAAAATACTAAATTTGATCTATATTATTATTAATATGATGTGTGTATATATATTTTATCACAATGTGCATTATATTATACAATTATTTACATATACATACATACCAATAGTTACGTATCCTTAGAATTTTAAAGACCTTTCACACACATATTTTAAAGTCTTAATAATTTTCCTTTTTGTTAAAAATAAAAATATTGAAAAGTATTATAAAGAGCTTGAACAATTATTAGATACTTATCACACATATATAACTTAGATATTAAAACAAACGCCTATGTTCCTTTTTTTTTTAAATTATTTTTTAGTTTAAGTACTCATTTAATGTTAATGATGCCATTGCCAAAAAAAAAAAAAAAAAATGATCGTGTTAAAAACATTTGATTAAAAAAACAATAACGCTACGAGTCAAAAATTAAAAAATAACTATTCATCTATTATTATGTTCGTCGGAAATGTTTAACAAAATATGTGAAACTACATAAATTTGACTGAAATAACAAACGAGGATTTTAAAGACATGAATGTTTTAGGTTAAGGTCAAAAGATGATATAAGAACGAGAATATTGTAATCAACGGTGGAATAATAATTGGTGGTAAAATTATTTCTATTTTTAATACATAAAAAATTGTCAAATGTGATTGTTTTTTTATATAATTGTACGTGATATGTACATATATAGGTTTGTTTTTTTGCAAAAGTCTGAAAATCCAACTTAAATGGATTCAAAACGGTTTAATACACTCAATGTAAATAGTTTATGCACTGAATATTAATAAACCTAAATCTCGGATTTAATAAACAATCATTGTGTATTTTTATGTCAGCTTCAAAATAACAATTCATATCCTTTCAATTAAATTCTAAGTTTTTACCATCTGTTTAAAATTATAACAAGATAACAAAATATGCTAGGTAGTTAAATTCTCCATAAATAAATAAAATAACTATTTTTATAACTTAATTTCACATACTATGAATTATAATATAACAGATTAATTGTAATGGTTCAGTGCAATAACTAATAGATATAAAATGTATTAATTATTATATAATTAAATTATCAGTTTTTTTTTTCAAATACATCTTAAACCAATAATATAAAATATAAAACGATTATAAATAAAAAAAAAAAACAGTTTTATTTAATTCAAACTGTTATTATTATAAGGATATATCATAGAATATTATAAAATAAAATGTCGCTTGTTTCACTCAGAACTTTTTAATACAACATTGTTATGATGTAAATGTGCATTTGTTTTCCCAGCGTATTTAGCAATAAAGTAAATAATAAATTATTGAATTTTATATTTATAAGAAATACTTATCCATTATGACATACTATTGTTATAATAATCGTTAACTAATTAAACTTTTTAGAATTCATAAATAATGCATTAAAAAATCTTTATATCCTATATATAAAATACTACTTAACGTCATAATATTATTATTTATCATCCTAATATAATAGATTTTATTAATTTTATATTTTTATAATTACTAACATTAGATTTCCAAACTAATAGTGTAATATGGTAATTTAAAAAATAGATTTCACATCCAAAACGTTTATATAATAAAAGTATATTATATGATTTAAATTATTATTTTTTTAATTTTATGCCATAACCCGTCAGTACGTAGATATTAGGTTTTTATAAAGAACACTCAGTGTTTGCTTCATCAATACAACATTTTGCTTAGGTAGTTTTTCAATTAAAAATATTTTCGTAAAAACATCAACTTATACAAAAATAATATTTTTATTCATTGTATTGTTTCAAAATTATAAACAGCCAATTTATATACCTGCTATTTCCAACAAAATATAAAATTCAAATTATTTTTTCATTAAATATGCATTGAGTTATGTATTTCAAATTTAGGAATATATTTTATTATCTGTATAATCACCTAATTTAGATTTTAAATACATAACGAAATAACTGAATATGAATACTTGAATGGACTTAGATAATAAACTTAGCTTTTAATTTTATTTTATAAGAAGAATATAACAAATTAAACCATTGTGCTCCGTGGACTCCACTGTATAAACTACAATGAATAAATTAAAAATAAACTAATTTTTATTCACACGAAATAAGAATTATTTAACATGCTATACAGTTGTAACCATTTCAAAAAAAAAACATAAGATAGAATGATATCGATTAGAACATAGATCTCAGAAGAGATACGTCGTCTATAGCATATTAGATTTAGTGAACAGTCAAATGCAATGGTGTTTGAGGTGTTTGAATAAAATAATACGGCAACAACATAGACACCATGAACTATACCATTTAATTTGTAATTTGATTGATTTATTTTTAACAAATTATCTTGCCAAACTTAGAAATTTTTTAGTATGCGTGCAAACCTAATACTGTCTATTTAAGTATAAGGGTTAGCTCACACGGACCACTCGTGAACGATTTTTTGTGGTTAAATTGTGGTTGTACTGTAGTCGAAATCGACCACTTTTGAACAACTTTTTTGTGGTCGTTAGAAGTCCGAATCGACGTCAATATAACCACACCACAACCACAAATGTGGCATACGTTCTTTATTTTTATTTTACATGTTTTGCTAGTGTAAAAATGGACTTTGAAGAGGAAGCACTGTTATTACTTTTATTACAGCGAAGAATGCGGCGTCGTAAGAAGAGACAATTTTGGGTCCATCCTATTATTGAAAATAAAAATGAAAGCCAATTTAATTTGCTATATAATTCATTAAGAATGTATGATGATAAATTTTTTAATTATTTTAGAATGAGTAAAAATTCATTTGATTATTTATTATGTGAGTTAACGGACATTATACAATGAAGAGACACAACTATGAGAAAAAGCATACCAGCGGATGAACTTCTCGCACTTACTATAAGGTATATAACATTTATTAAACTTATTTACTGTAGTTTTTAATATATTTACTATACATTGTTACATTAAATAATATATATCATAACTTTAATTGAAAATATTTGATAAAATTGAATCATTATCATCACCGGTGGCATGGGTTGTAATGCTTTCTGGGGAAGTGATTGATTGACTACTATTCGGCGATATGTTTGGTAGATTCACTCTTGTAGGTGCTCGAAATGAAGAAAGTTCGATATGGCTAGGATATTGTGTGTGTGAATACATCGAATACTGTCTTGATTCATACTCGGTGTTATATACTTGAGCTGATACATTTTCAAAACGTCTACCAAAGGACTCATAGTTATAATTTTGAGAACTAGGTTGACTATATTTTTGTATTATATTCATAATCTTAATTCGGGCTTAAAATTTCACATTATTATCAATGGCTTTGAAACGATCGTATAATGCAGTAAAAAATGCTTATCACTATCAACATTATTCAACGCTTCATCTTGTTTGCTTATACGTTCTAACAAACGGTGTAATAAGTTTGTAATTAGCTCAGTCTCCTTATCTGTATTTTTGGTCGACTTCCTTTTTTTAGTCACGTTTTGACTTTTATCATAACAGTTATCTGTTATGAGTTGCTCACCTTCATTTTGATGAGTATCGTCGATCGAACTTGATGTTTCTCTTCTATCAGATATAGGTTTAAAAAAGATAAATTATCAAAGTATAAATATTTTCTATGCTTAGAAGCACCCGATCCACTCTTTACTTCTTTATTCTTTTTTAATTCTCTGTTATAGGAATCTCTTAAACTTCTCCATTTTCTTTGAAGTATGACAGCTAATAAAAAATTTAAATAATAAGTTAAATTAAAAAAAAATATTATTTCAATTATTTAAAGAAATAATTGAAATAGTTTTCACTCTCAATGATTTGAAAAAAAAAGTTCATAAAAGATAATCTATACGTAATACACGGATTGTTTTGGCAATTTAATAACTAATTATTTTTTAGTGTTTACCTAATCAGCGATAAATATTGTTACAGATATTTGGCAACCGAATGTTCTTTTAAAGAGCTCCACTATACATATAGATGTGGTTCTACAACTGCAAGTGAAATTGTCAGAGATGTGTGCCGTCAGATATGGTTTAAATTACAACCTATTCATTTATCAAAACCAAACAAAGAATAATGGCAAGATATCGCCCAACAATTTAAATCAAGAGCTAACTTTCCCAACTGCCTTGGAGCCGTGGATGGAAAGCATATATGTATCATTCATCCACCAAATAGTGGGTCCTTGTACTGGAATTATAAACATTTTTTTTCAATTGTGTTACTTGCAGTTTGCGATTCAAATTACTTATTCACATATGTTGATATTGGAGCTTATGGTAAAACGTCTGATTCAATAATATGGAAGGATGCAACATGTGTGTTACGCTCATTCACCGACAACCACTTCAGTCGATACGATGCGACTGAAGTCGAAACTGACGGTAGAAAGTGGTCCGTCTGAGTTCAATTGCATTTCTCATATTATTATATGTTTTTAATATATCAATCACGAGCGACCACCGTTTTGCGGTCGTAGCGTGGTTCTAAAGTGGCCCGTGTGAGCTTACTCTAAGTTAAGTAGGTGTTAACTGAGAGTTTTAAAAGTTTTGATTTGTGAACTCTAAAAAAAGTTCGAGTCTTGAAAGTAAATATTTAAGTGACTTTTGAGAGTTCAGAAAGATTTTTTTCATTTAAGTTATCATCTTTACTTTAAAACATAAGTAGGCGATTTTTTTTTTTAATATTTCGATATTTGAATAAGTAAATTAAGTAATACAAATATATTTTAAATGCTATTATATATAAAATACATAATAATTCGTAGATAACTATCCGTTCATAATAGACTTTTAAATAAACTGTTTTGGTGAAACTTTTAAATTCATGATGATTGATCACATTGATCACAATTGTATAATATTCTTGTTTGACCCGATGATTACTATTATTAAAATTAATAAAATGAGGTAAACAATTCATCTCGTATCTATAAATAAATAGATAAATACGAGTAAATGTATATTTTTAATTTTTTTCTTAAAAATTATTTCATAAGGAAACTTTATTTTTATTTGTGTAATAGTTTTTTTTTTTACTAAAACGACATGTTCAATAAACTGAAAATTCATTTGTAATATTAAGGTAATATTGTTTGACTGTCATTATTATTTATAGTTATAATATTGTTAATCGATAAAATATTAAATTCGATATTTTTAAAAAAATATAAATACAACTATTTGTTTTAACTATTAACTTATTGTATTTTATAATAATATAATTACAAAAATATCACAATTATTTTAATATTGTTATTACATTTAAAAACTTATAGGTACATTATTATTAAAGCTACCCGTAATACCTATATAAGACAAAATTAACTGTCATTTATTTAATTATAGTAGTGAATAATAAGTCTCAAAAATTATTAAATGAACATAAATTGTAAGTGTTAATAGTTTTTAAGTAAAAAATATTGTTACTTTGTTTACAATGATTGAAAAGAAAAAAGCAAATTCTGATAAAAATTGACAACAATTGATGATGTTAAAAAAATAAAATATAGAATATACACCAATTAGCAATTTTAAAAGTTAAAACGCAATTGCCCAACATTTCAGTATTTTGCAGTTAGTGGATTTTTGCTTCATTCCGACAAAAATATACTACATAATAATTCTATGTTTTGTTTACTTTACTATTGGTTTTACGAGCCCTTTTTAACATAAGTATATACAATTACTAATAATTTTAATTAATAATAGTATGTCCAATATGAGATTTCATTATTATTGGCCAAGTATACGGTATAGATATTAGCATTTATACATAATATAGAAAAATAGTAATTAATAATTACGTTATATCGATTCTAAATTCTGATCCTCGGAAATAGCTTGTTGATGCTTTTAATTATGATTAGTTTTAATTAATTAACAAACCGAAAAATGTATTTTCTCTTTTCATTTATTTCGGAAAATCTTACTAGAACCCCTTTGATTATTATAAATGGTGTGTCATACACATGCAAAATTACGAAATTTTTACATTGCACGATTTTTTGGTAGTTCCGTTTTTGAATATATAACCATTATATTACATTATTTGTATATTTTGTGGTAAATTACTAGGTAATGCATTGCTCGATTCTCAAAGATGTGGTCATATACGAATGTATACATTCATAGCATTTATTTTTATTAACGAACAATGACAATCATTACCATATGAGTATTAGAGAAAAAGTTATTAATGGTAAACATTTTACATCTATTTCTTATAATTTATACTTCATTCCATACTTAAATTCTATCATTATCTTGCTAATTTCCCTCCTATCAACAGTTCTAAATTATAATCTTCTTGCTAAAAGCACTACGTTTCCTTAATATTTATCTATATACACATTAATATTTAATTCATATCTAATTATGGAGTTTCATCGATTCCACAAGATTTTTTTTTATTAGGGAAAATGTTACACAGATTTTGCTTCTGCCAGTACTAGTAGTCTTTAACCTATCGATTTCACCAATTTACGAACTAACCAGAATGTTAAAGAATGCTTTGAATTTCAAGTTGAACGTTCTATAAACTCGTTTAAAATAACTAAAATCCTAGAGCTTTAAAAAAAACAAATTTAAACTTTAATATGACTTTTTACTATAAATTGTTTAAACTTTTGAATGGTTTAATCTTAAAAAAAAATATAATCATTGACAATTAGATAACACTGAAATTATTATTTTTTTCTTATTTTAAATGTTAAGGTTAACTCTAAATAAACAATCGAATTTGACAGCTAATTAAGAGTTGACATTTATATAGGAGTTAATGAAAATATTTAATTTCATGATAAATGTTATAAATATTTTTTTGACTTATAAATGTATCGTACAATAACTAATAATAATCATCAAAATTGTATTTTATTTGAAAGATTTCTTAAATCTGAAACAAAGTGCAAGATTATAAGGAGAAATCATTAAAAATAACTTTGATGACATTTTTTATATTTTATTAACACTTATACATATTAAATACTTTTTATTATCATTATTAGGGATGGTATTTCACTTTGTATATTTATACATGAATATATTATATACACATTACACACACACATCTTTTTTTCTTGTTTTAAACCGACGACGATGTCGCGAGAACTGCTTTCGCAATGTTTCCTCGAAAATTTGTAAAAATACCTATATGGACTTAAACAAATTTTTAGGATATTTATTTTTTCTTACCTATTACGTAAATGAGTTTTTTTAAAAATAATGTTAAAAACAAAATATATTACATACGAGTATCATATGTACATAAGATATAACGCGTCTTCATTAGTGATACAACTTTCATTAATTTCAAACTATTTATTAGTTATAATGCTATGCAATCAAAATCAATATGAATCCATGTACAATAAATTAGCAATCGATGCAATTCTATTTAGTGTAACAGTAAACATAAAAAAGTAATTATATATTTTCAAATTCGTTAATAACATTACTGTAACACTTCTAGACATTTCTCATAAAAAAAAAAAAATATATATATATATATTTTTAATTTTAATTTGTGTACAATAATAGCTATTATATTCAAAACAATGGAAATTCGATTTAATTCAAAGTATAAATATTTAAATGACTTTTAGAAAAGCCAATATATGAAGTATAATTTTCTGAACTGTTGAAAAAATTAACAAGAGTTATTTTTTACTACATAATTATAAAAAAATCATAAATTAATTTAAAGTTAATCAATATATTATTTAAATCAGCATAAAATTAATTTAACGACCGTTTAATATATGAATGTCTTAAAAGTTACAATATTAAAATAATATTTGTAGTACATGTCATAAACACTTGTCACTGATAATTATTTATATCTTATAACTATAATAAGTAATAACTTTAATATCGATATTAAGTAGGTACAGAAAATATTGTGCAATTTTTTCCAAGTTATAGATCTAGCTGGGTAAAGAAGTTCGCTTACATTGCATATGTTTAAATAATAATAATAATAATTGTTTTACTATATAAACAAATATTGGTACATACGTCGACATCTGAGGTGTTTTTTTTTATTTTTATACATTTGTATATTTGATTACAAGCAAGACAAAAAAAAAAAATATATCAAACAACATTATTTTAAAAGTTTGTTTTTTTAAATTATGCAAACAGGGACAAGGGAATCTAAATAATTAAAAAAATATTTTACGCAAAGCAGAATTCAATTAACAGTAAACAAAAAAAGTGGATAATTGCTGGTAACAAAAAAAAAGTTAGGTAAAATAAAAAAAAATTATTTTCAATAAGCACCATTATTGCACAAGTATGATAACAAACTCGTTTGAATTAAAGTCATTGTTATCTATAATAAATTATTAATAAACAATAATTTTTATGACTTATTTAATAAGCACCAGCGGCTGTCATCCACACAAACCATAGAGCATTTATATCAACATTAATTTACTCAAACATTATTAATTATTCTTTGTCTACAATGAACACTTATTATGAAGAAATTCATAAAAAAAACCATCTTTTTATTGTATTTTCTTATTGTTGTGGACATCATATTTATTTCTGAAATTAGATCTCAACAGTTTTATATCAGAACTATCGTATTTCTGATGACGGACGTAAAACCACGTTGTTGCTCTCCGATAACATTTTTAAAAGCAATCAAAATTTCTAGTATCTTCCAGTAGAGACACTTAATATAATATTAAGCCTGTTATAGTTTGGTACATAGATTATATTACCAGATTTAAAAACTCGATTTAATTTTATGCTTTAAGATAAAATATAGATGTTAAATAATAACTGAAATATAAACAATAATAAAAGGCACAGTGTGTAAATCAAATGCTTGAAAAAAAAATAATTCAACAGGATTTAACTGTGAAGTGTATCATACCTATTCTAGCTACCTTTTTTTACTACCTATTCAAGTAATTAAATCGAATTGCAACAAAAATGTGACAAATTTGATGTTAATAAGTAAACGATTCGAATTTGTCGTTAACCAAAACAAAACAGTCCATTGTCTCCATTAACTCAAAATTACAAATTTGTTAACATCCTCGGGAACTCATATATCTTATACAAGATCACTGAATATTTTTTTAATTATACACTATAGTTATCAGAAAATCATGAAATGAAAAAACATACGTCATTATAGTTATTATTACTTTTATGACCTCGGACGAATCTATATTAAATATGGCGTAACATAAACATAAATATATGAGTGACAATTTTTTTTTTTAAATAATTCTTCTGTCCATAAAACAACATAACCATTTACAAACTGAACCTCTTTTTCCTTAAAGTGGTTAATTTTAAAATAAAATAACAATCGATAAAAATATAATATAAACATCTTGAATTATACGGTTTATAAAAAGGTAAAGCAATAAATTAATATTTTATCAATATTTTCTAAATTGTATTTGACGTAATGTTTGTTTTTGAACATTTGATTTATTATTTGATATATTTGAATATTTGCGTATGAAAAATTAATCAACATGTTTTTGATCAAAAATAATAAAACGTATCATTTTTAAGTATAAATATTATCTAAATGTATAAATAAAAACATTTGGTTAATGTATCATCCAGTTTATTTGAAGAGTACCTACCTGTTTTGACTCTGTTATATGCTGTCTATATTGTTGAAAAAAACTCAATTAATAAATTAATAGTTTAATAATCAAAAATTATAGAATAGGAACATACAATGGCGTATCCAGCGAGGGATTAAGGGGTTGTAATCCCCCTCCCCCTAGAACATTGTTCAATGTTTAATTAATTTAACAATTGACCGACACAGGACGCGACACCCAGAAATCACTATTATACCTTAAAATATTATAACTTTTAGATCCCTTTAACTTTCAAAATATCGTTTAGTATACTACATATATAATTGACTAGTAATTAGCATTACATCGCCCCTGCTAACCCAAATTACATAATAGTGCGATACAGAATACAAATAATCTATTCTATAATATAAAATATAATAATAAAACCGATTAGCGGCTTTTGCAATTGCGATATCAATATCTTACAAATTACAATCCTCGATGCATTTTTATATTATTAATAAAAATAATTTATTTTCGAACACTTTGATAGCGTTTTTAATAATAGTATTGCCCGTATTAAAGTGTATATATAGTCAGTGTGTACTCAGTAGTGTTTACACTGATCGCGAAACGACTGTTGTGCTGTGTTTTTGATTTGTATTAGCGTTTTATAATTTATTTATTACCGTAAATAAAATGAGCAAAGAATCAAAGGAAAACATTTTGAAATACTTCAGCTTGACTGCTTCAATGTCTTCGCAAGCTATTATAAAACCAAAATTTGACGACGACGTTGAAAGTAATGAAATTTCCTTACCGTCAACATCATCCCAAATTCCGGCTTCTGACTTATTGGATAATACAAAAAATTTAGATTCTATTTTAAAGCACGAAAAGATATTTCTTGTTACACAGAAAACATGTAAATAACAAGATTTATTATTATTCATATTTTATAAGAATTTTAGATTTATATGAAAGGTTACACTTCTGATACGGTACGAGTTATTATTGTTTATATATTTTATACATTCGTCATAAATATTAATTATATTAATATATTTATTAAAATATCCAAATAATATTAATTTTTAGTGGTGAGTTGAAGAAAAAATAGACATTTAAAAAAAATTGTGGGTACCTGATCCAAATTATTAATTTCCTAAAAGTGGCAAGAGGAACATAATATTTCAAATAAATTTGACGTATGAGTTCTGTTGGCTTCGATACTCAAAACTACAAGATGGTGCTTTTTGTTTGACGTGTATTTTATCCCCACTATTAGATGGATTAGGAAAGGATGGTCATCAAAATCCGGGGAAATTAGTTATTGAAAAATATAATAATTGAAAAAAAGCCAAAGATTTGTTTAAGAACCACCAAAATAATCATTATCACAAATTTAGTCAAATTAAATTTGATAGTTTTATGGCAATTAGAAATAAAAACGTTGAACTAAAAATTAAAAAATTAAAAGTACTTGATACTATTTGAAGTCCTAAAAAATGATCTTCAAATTGATATAAAGCAGTATCAACTAGTGGTAAAAATACTAAAACATAAACATTTCCTCTGTAATATTCAATCATCTGTCACCATTAATTTTACCAAACATTTTTTTAGAATACACTTTGCGTTTATTTTCATTCTGAAATTGTATTCCCCATTTTAGACAAATTATTTTTGTACTTAATAAAGGATGAACCCAAAAATTTTCGATTTTTCTGTTTATTTTCTTTTTTTTTTACTAGTAAATTATAACCCATATGTAGAGTGACAATATTATCCATTGCAGTGTGTATATAGAGATGTATTAAATTAATTAAAAACATTTTTAAAAAGACTGTATCAGCGTCCCTCACTTTTATATATTTTATCGAGTAAATTACTTATTGATATCAATGTACATTTGTCTCCTTGTATATATTCATATACATAATTATTTCTTTATATACATATGAGGTTAATTAATATTTTTTTTATGTTAATATTTTAGTCAGAAAAATTGACCATCCCCTTGTTTGTTGTAATTACCTTCCTTAGTAATAAATTATATTATGTAAATTAAATACCTCATCGTTAACGACAATAATTATTTTGGTTATTTCTCTTATCCTGTGTGATGCGAGTCGTGGGTGCCCATCTTTTAGACAAGGAATACTTGCAGCGAAAACAGGGCCTCTCCAGGGACCACTGAAAGTCTACTGAGGTGTGCGATGCACCTCCTGCACCCCCGGTAGTTGTGACACTGATGATAACAGAGATCATCTCCGTCCAATTATAAAAATAATTTTATTTTTGCAGAATTCAAGGAATTTTGTTAAGAGGGAATAAAGATTTGGAAGTTATTGATCTAAATGAACGTGGTAATACAAAAAAATCAGAGAAATTTCAGAGAGCTAATTAAATTTTGAATCGATTCCCATAGCAATGTTCTTAAAAATCATTTAGAAACTACAAAAAAAAAAAAATGCCACTTATTTAAGTCAATTGATTTAAAATAAAATAATATCAGTACGCAATAAATTAATTCTAGAATATTTGGTAACTAATTTTAATAAATCTAAATCGTTTACCATTTTGGCTGACGAAACGACAGACATTTCTAACAAAGAACAAATGACATTATGAGTTTGTTATGTCGACTTAAACGCAATTAAAATTAGAGAAGACTTCTTACAATTTAATGAAATTTAAAATATGTCAGGAAAAGGATTATCTGATGTTATATTGAAAAGTATGACTGACTTTGGATTAAACACTAAATATTTATTTGGTCAAGGGTACGATGGGGCGGCAGCAATGAGTGGCAGATATAATGGTGTACAAAAATTTATTCGCGGCGAACATCCTAGTGCCTTTTATTTACATTACAGTGCGCATTGTTTAAATTTAGCTATAACTTTTAGCTGTTAAGTCCTAGAGGTAAGAAATTATTTGGGCATTATACAAATTGTAAGAACTTTTTTCGGTTATCCAAAAAGGCAAAGTATTTTGCAATTGTCAATAGAAGAAGTATTTCCACAGAGTAATCGTTTTAAACTAAAAAATCTATGTACAAATCTATAGATCGATCGCCATGATGCAGTTATATTATTTAAAGAACTTCAACCAGCCATTTTATATGCATTAAATAAAATTACATTTTGGACAGATTCTGACATTTCTAGTTCCGCAAGTCATTTACTTACTGCGATAAAATAGTTAAACATTCAAATAGTTTATCTATTTTAGTGAAAATAATTTCTATAAGTTTTCCTCTTAGGCAATATCTTCAAATAGAAAATCTTGATTTAAAAACTGCACTAGAAGCTTCATCTAATATTCAAAATAATATTCAGGATAGTAGAGAAAATTGTGATGTAGAGTTTTAACAATTATTTTTATCTGTGATAACATTGTGTGAAAAATTTGATATTTCTTTTAGTTTGCTACGTCAATGTAAATCAGATAATTCAGAATATTTTTTTAATCTCAGTATTCATACCTTTTATTGATAATTTTCTAGACCAATTGAACGATAAATTTATATTGAACAGGATTATTTTGAATAATTTTGATCGTATTTTACATAAGATAGAAATGAAATTATCTAAAGAGATTAAAAGCAAATTCAAACAATTATTAAAAATATATCAAGATATAATTGATGAATTTAACGATTCAAATTTAAATGATCATATATTAAACGGAGAATTAGATTTGTGATACACTTAATATTCAACTTTAACATCTTTCGAGCTCAAGAAAAAAATGCTATTGAAGTATATTTCCAAACCTGTCCAGACGTATATCCAGTAATATCTAAACTTCTTCAAATATTCATAACACTTTCAGTGTCTACTGCTACAAGAGAATGATTATTTTCAATACTCCGTCGTTTGAAAACTTATTTGAGAAATACGTTTGAATGGTTTAGCCTTATTAAATATTCATCGCGATATTAACGTAGATATTAATGGTTTTATGAATGAACTTGCTAAAAAATCAAAACGAAAATTGAATATACATTTATAGTTTTTAAAAAAATAAAAATATTTACATATTTTATATTTTATAATAAGCGTTGTAAAATAGTAATAAAATGTTTAATGTATGATTATTGATTATAATGAAAACACACACAATTCAAAACAATTAAATTTGTTATGGTTTTTTAACCCCCCCCCCCTCAAAAAAAATAATAATAAATAAATAAATAAATTCTGAATACGACACTGGGAACATATATATTATAAATATATTATAATTGTATGCGAATACAAAAAAATTTTTAGTTACACTCAAACATACATATTTTTAAATTTAACAAAATCAAAAATCATTAAGAAAGCATTTAAACTTTAGGAAAATGGGGGCATTGTGCTCCCCGAACACGAGTTTTTGAGGGTACGCTTAAAAGTCAATTTAAAAAAATCTACAAACACGACTATAAATAAATATATATATATATATTATGGCTGTTTCACATGATGTGTGGAAACGTATGCTTGCTGAGTAGGCTAGCTACCAGAATTCAATTAAAATGTCACCAATTAAATTCATGTGCTGCACATAACCTTAATTTGATTTGACGTGTTCATGCTACTAGCGTTTTTGTTATAATTATTACGTTTTTGGAGGATTTTACAAAATGTCTTTAATCATTTCAATGGGTGCATAAATCTTAGGAAAATTCCAATGTATTTAATAAAGAAAAATGTTTAAAGCTCACAGTGACATACAGCGTATTTCTATAAATAGAATATACTTTATTTATTATACTTTCATTTTAGTAAAGTGGTGAATACTTTATGAGGAATATTCAAATGTTCACAACAGAGTAGCAACTATTAGGTTCAAAAAGAACAAAGAACCTATATTAAAACAATTCGATTTACAATTTTTATTTTTTTAGTTATGTGGGATAATAGATTCAATAATCAAATATTCCATTCCAATAAAGCATTAAAAAGTTCAAATATTTCATTGAAGCAGGAGACAAAAATATTAATCCCATTAAATATATTTGTTCAAGAAATGCATAATAATGGAATAGAACGATTGATTAAAATGCAAGCAATTAATTTTCAAGATATGAATCTAAAATCTGAATTTAAATGAATGAAAAAATAATTCTGGAGAAAAATGACAATTCTTTGGATGAAGATACTTCTACAGATCAATCATCGACATTGTAATAATATAAAGTTCTTGTTAATTTAATCTTTAAAATAAAATAAACATTTGTTCAATCGTCTGCAATAACTAAAGATTTTTAATTTCCTCAATCTGTAATTCCATATTATGAAACATTAAAAAACATGATCTTAACTTAGCAATGGAAATATATGGTTAGGTTAATAATGAAACGATATTTGAAATAGAAATAGAATTAAAGTTTTAAACATCAGGGTTGATATAAGAAATCACTACTTTATCAGTTATATTTATTAAGAGCAATTAAAACTTTGGAACTCGATTTGTAATAGGTATCCAAATATGGTTATTGTATTTAGGCTGTTTCTCACTATTCCTATAACTATACCTATTGTGAAGTTTTCGTTTAGTAAATTGAAATTAATCAAATGTATTTAAGATTTACAATCCCAAAAAAACGATTGAAAAATACGGCAGTTTTATCTATTGAAAATAAATTCACAAAGAATATCAACTTTTAAGATTATGTTCAACTCCAGAGGAGTTGAAATGTAAATTATGTATTATTACTATATGAATATTTTAATCTTAATTTTTAATTGTATGTTCATTACATTAATATTTTTTTTTTTAGATAAGTAGTATATTTATAAAAATATAATAAATAAATATAAATAGTTCAAATAATATTGTAGGTAGTATATTAGGCATTATAGTAATAATTAATATAGTAGGCCCTGTGGGGTTGATTATTTTATATTTGCCCGGGTGCCAAATCATAGTGACACAGCTTTGACCTGTATAGCTAATTATAGAAGTTACATGTAAATATTAAACTTCTTTTTATTAATATTCTTTTCACTAGTATTTTTATTCGAGTTATTATTGTAATTATTAAAACTACGAATGGCTTATACTTGACGATGATAGTAAACAATTAAATTGCTAAATGTTTGAATGTAGTCGAATTTCGTGAATCTTATAATACATGTATAAGCTTCATACTTATGTATATTACTAAAACTTTAATCAAGCAATTCTTAATCTCTAATTTTATACCAGATTTTATATCAATGCATAAAAATGCATATCAAAGCATAATACATTTTTACTTTACTATACATGACACATTTAGAACAACATAATAATTTAATTTGACAAATAACGTGTTTATTATTTTCCCGAGGATATGTTTCGTTTGAAACAAAATAAAAGTTTACATTTCGTGAACAAAAATCACGTGTTTTATCCTACTCGCTAATATTATTAGACCGTATTATGCCATAAGAGAATTATTTTTTAAAGATGTTCACACCTTAAAACGGCGTATGACTTTGTGATAATCACAATTTAACACGAACAACCGTAATAATAATATCATATTATGTTCGCCGTACGAGAAGATGTATCGAGTCCTAAAATAATAATATTATTCGTCTATTGCTACGTTATGCAAGAGAAAAAAAGTCACTAGGAAAACACGTTTTATCAATAATAAATTAGGTGTGTGTTGTGACAACTTGTGGCTATATTATACCTACCATGATATCGTTATAAACTAATAAAATATATAATTATATTTCTTTCACGGGTCCACGAGCGACCGTAAGGGACGTGATTTTCCGATGAAAAAGGATAAGGAGATAAATAACTATCAAAAACAGCACGTGCATTTTAGTATTATATTATGCGGGCACATATGGTTAAACACGGTAAAACCGGTCATCGTCGTGTGGTCGATAAGCGGAGTGACTTTTTTTCGTCGCCTGTACAGATTAATTAATTATTATTATTGTTATTTGCTGTTGTAATTATCAGTCTGACGGTCATCAGTTGTAGATTTAATAACCATTGGCTATTATTCTTAAACAAAGTACCTTATCCAATAATGTATAAATATGTACATAATTATTACGCACAGCGTATTTACAAAAACATTTTTTCGTTTACCATCTATGGTAATCTACGTATTTACACTGCATTTTGTGATCGATTTAAAGTCGTCTTACAATTTTTTGTACGATGAATTTTTTTTCATCAATAAAAAAAATATTTCTATAAAAACCTTGAATAAAATCTAAAAATAATAAATATCAATTTATTTGAATAAATGTGCATAAGTCTCCCTCTGCCACGTCTTTCATACTCATCTTCCTATCATCATAGTTAAAAACATAACACATTGACTATTATACTGTACACAACTACACAATATTACATAAAACATATTATATGACCGTTGATAATAAATTATCATCAAACATAATATAAATGAATATTTCGTATACAGTAAAAAATCTTAACATACAAGTACGTACCATAAATAACTGTTTAGTTTTTATGAAATATCTACCTTTATTAAAATAAAACTTTTTATTTTTGGAATGAGACGTGTTGGAGAAAATATGAAAAGTATTGGTTCTAAAATTAGAATAAAACGGAATTCAATTTATGAATAATTATAAAATAATGAAAAATTAAATACTCCAAAAATAGTACTCGTTAACCGTGGAATTTTGTTGTGAGAGCTTTAAGAATTTGTATAGGGGCCTAAATCTATGTGTGTGTGTGTGTGTGTGTGTGTGTGTGTGTGTATGTGTGTGTACACTATATAGTACAACGACAGACCACCTCCACGGGTTTCGCCAGTGACGAACATTGGAACACCCCACGCATGCCAGTCGTGCGTTCACCGTCGATGGGCGAGTCGCTTTTTCGCGTTTCGGTAAAAGTAATACGCACACGTAAACAGTGCGCGGACTGCCGTACAGCGGTGACGATTTCGAGGATTTTTGTTATAGACATATTATACATCATAATATTGTAATATAATTTAATATTTATCCCTTCGCCACACGTATTCGATTCGATTGTTTTTGTGTTTTTGAGATTTTGTTTTATCGGATTTCATCCCGAGTGCCGGCAGCCGTGATTTGTGTTTATTTCCGTGTTCGAGTCATCCCCGCGAGCGATTAAAAATATCGTTTTATCGTTATTTTAGATTTTTTTCCGCATTCTAATACTTCTGAAATGTTTGAAGAATGACATTTTAAAACAACGATAAATTACGATCTCATGGATTCCGGGTGAGTAATTTTTTTTTTTTTGTACCTAGATACCTGCCTCGCGTATTATCCGCATAATAGATTATTATAAAACTTTAACTATGAACCATCGGTTCATCACAGGTATATCAAAATATTTCAAATATTTTAAAGGGGAAATGTGAATTTAATATTTTTTGATACATGAAACGTGTTGATCCGACCGTGGAATACGACTATACGTACATCTATATATATATATATATAAATACTATCTATAATATATTACACGGATACACAACCCTTATTTCCCACGGAATATTTCGTATTCTGTATGAGCACAAAATTAAAAAATAAATGCATTCTGCTAAAGAATGATTTAACCATTTTATATTAAATGTTTTGCCGACGACCCTTTAATATATTATATTATGTGTAGGTATCCAATGCAAATGTATCAGGACAACGGCAATAAAAACGCTTATCTCTTATTGACGATGCGAATAATATTGTCGGTCCATAGTAGCTAATTATTTTTACATTAAAACTCAACACTATTAATTATTCCAATAATTTTTTTCCAGCTATGATATTAATTATGCATCTACCTACACATTTTTCTAGTCCCTTCCAAACTAAGCTTCGATAAAACTGTTCAAAGTCTCGCCGAGTAGCCCAAAAAACCCTAAAACGTCATTATAATTTCTGTATGAAATATCTAATTAAAAATACAAAACAAACGTAGTATTTCGATTTTAAAAAATAACTAGACGAACTCCTCGAGTCTTGGATATTAATATTAATATAATTTATAAATCATTATCATTACGTGTTTTCGATTCCTCCAGTGCTTATTCAATTTGAATTTGATTGTTCGAGGGCAGACACTATTTTATGATATGATTATTTGTTTCTAAAAAAATACAAAAATAATATGAATATATAATTGTATACGTTTATCGATCAACTAAATATTATAAAATAATTAATATGCATAATGTATATACTAGCATAAGATAATTTTTAAATCTTTGTAACATTAATTAAGCCCATAAAAATAACACGGTATTAACTCGGAAATTCTTAAAGTTAATACCTCAGAGTAACAATGTCTTATAAAGTTAAACTTATAGAGTCAAGCTTAACATTAGTTTTGACAACTTGTTTTAAGTCACTTGTAATAAAACTAGAGGAGTAAATACTAAATTGCCCTATAAAATGTATCTCAATGGATTTTTTTTACAATTGGTTTATATTGACATAGAAAAAAAATAAGATAAATTATTAAATCGAAAATAATTTAACGTGTTGATAGATAAGTGATAAATAAGTTATTCATTCACACTTTTTTAAACCATTTATTAGTATTTATAATATAATATATTTTAAAATCCAGCATCGGCGAACATTTAATTTATTGTATATAATAGTAGGTACTTATTATTTTTATACTCTATAATATACAATCTGTATATTATGTATAGGAAAATATTATCAATACCTACGTCAACACTTAACTGTATATATAATATGATTTAATAGAAATCCAATTATGTATTCAACATTGAATTTTTTTAATAACAATTGTATAACTTGCAGTCGTTATTTTTGTTGATCATGCCCAAAAAATAAGAACTAATATCATAATTATTAAAATAGCACTTAAAATAACAGAGATTCGTGTTTTAATGGTTAAAATCTTAACATTTTTATTGATAAAATCAACTTTAAGATTTTAAACACAAATAAATAAAATATTATGTATATTCATAATTTAAATTATTAATAATAATGAACAAAATATATCAATTTTAAATAAGAAATAAAAAATGTACCTATGGTATACATTCAAATCAGATATTATATTTTTTGAAGTAGTATTTAAAATAAATTGAATGGTATTAAATATTATACAATTATAAAATGCCTATGAAAAATATATGATGGATTTCTTGAAACATAAATAATTTGTGATTATAATAGTCGTACACATATTATACATTATACATGATATATTATAACAATTTAATATAAATTTAATATTAAAAACTAATTTTATAAAATGTCAATTTTATTTTATTATGTTATGCAACTATGTAGGATGAAGGTATGCAACATTTTGATTTTTTACATATAGACTTTGATATTTTTTATTTCTATTGAACGTTTTATAAAATAAACTTTTTTTATGTTTAGGCATTAAATTAATAAGTTTATATAAATGCACAATGTTAACAGTTAACTTATATAATTTTAATAAATGTAGTAAAATTATTTATAACTGAACACTATTTGATGTTCAAAATCAGTTATATTTAAATAAATATATGAGTTTGGTACATACATTTCAACATTTTTAATACTGTATAAATGTTACATAACATTATTTACCTATAAGTAAAAGAAAATATTCAAAAAAAAAAATGTTCTTATAATAATTAACCAAATTATAATTTATTAATAGAAATGATTGCTGATTGAATTGTTAATAGCTACGTATACAGCCTTTATTATAATAATCATTACAAAGTATTTGGAAAAAAAAATATAATATGCATACCTATTATAAAAACCTAGTTTTTGTTTACTTTTATTTGACATGTTAAACTCATATGTACCATAATTTGTAAAGTCAGTGAAACTGAGGAGTGTGCCAAAAAGTCTTCGAGTTGCCAAGGTTAAGGCAGTTCTCTGATTATCTGGTCCCGAAAATTAAAATACTAAAACATCCTATATTGTTGATCCAATTTTATTTGTTAGTTACTTCACGTAATCCTTGTAGTTTTGATTAATTAAATTAATAAAATGTTTAAGAAACTTGGCTGTTTTTGATATCAAAAGAATAACTAAAGGTGATCATTTAATTAAATACAAATAGTTGTTGTCCGCGACATAAATATGTTTTAAGAATCTAAATATTTCTTTCAAATATAAATTCCGATCTCGGTTTTCTGGTCATGTTGTCAGGAATATGTGTAACTATTAATATTATAATTAAATTAAATGGGATTTTGGTATTATGCTTAATGACGTACGTACAAAACGCACGACTGAATGTTAATATATTGTATCCATTGCAGGTATATGTAATTCTCTATTTTATTAAGTATATTTTTTTCACGGAAATGGTAATAATTGTTCGCAAGGTATGTCTTCCTAACTACACTAGCTCTAGGAACCCTTTTTAACGCGTAATCCACATTTTTATAAATCTATATATATAATACGAGTATATGTTATCACCTTCGATTTCAATTTTGCTAATGATCATACTGTAAAAAATCACTGCTTAGTGCTTTTTGATATTTAATAAAATAAATGTTTCATATGAAGTGTGTTGCATTCAATAGGTACATACGTATTTTATTTAAAAAAAATATTATTCTTTCAAAAACAATGAGGAAATTGTTTTCCTGTAGCATAATAATATATGACAAATAGTGAAACGCATAATATTATTTCGGTTACATTTTACTGATTCGTCTGTATTTGACAATCTGAATTAAATGCTTTGTTCACACAAAAACGTTGGTTACTCCGATGAACTCGTGGTTATGCGCTGTTTTATCATACAAAAGAAACTAGCGATTTTTATTTTATTCGAAGATGTCTTGATTTGTCTGACTTTTGCTGACTATAAACGATATATTTCATTGTATAGATCAGTGTTCCGTTATCGGAACGAAACCGTTTGTATAGATCTATATGAGTTGAGCGAATAAACGTCTTAAATATTTTCATCATGCAGTGACCGTTGACGGGGTATAGTGGTATAAGTAGCATTGATGGGTCTACGAAATAATGTTATAATAACATGGTCGTTTTATAATAGTATCTTTTAAGCGTCCAGTAACTTTTAAACGACCGCTGAACATACGAGGTTTAACCGGGTCCCCATCTCGTAATGACGTAGAATAAGTTGGAAAATTACATTTTACACCATATCCATTAAATCGGCAAATATGTCAATAAAAAAAAAAACTCCCTCATGCCGGAGGTCCATTGCAAACGGTCAAAATACAAAAGTTTCCAAACGGTTTTTATTTATCTTTGACCTAAAACACTCGCCAAATATGACTATATACGATATTGTGACATCGTCATTATCGGGACGGTATCATAATATAGTATTATACACTTGAGTGGTTTTGTCAATTATTGTTGCACATTGCACACACACGTGTATAATATAAAGTACCTACATATTGTACATAGAGCCGAAGAGCAAATTGTTTATCGTTCTAATATATTGTAATAAACCTAACGGAAAAATTTTTATCGTGATAATAATGGTCAGAACAAACCCCACGCAGAACCGTAATTATTAACGGCAATTTCAAACCGATTTTCTGAATAAAATGCGTTGTTAATTTCTTTTTTTAAATTATTAGATGCATAATTATACTCCAGCTAAATAATAAATAATGTAATTATTTTTATAGACAAAAAAAAAAAAAATAAAAGCTCACAATATCTAGCTAATTGTGGTTATAGCATGTTTTATTTTGAATAAGAATTAAGCAAAGGTGCATAATTCCAAAGTTTAGTTGTGCAGTAACAAATAAACAAAACAACAAATCTATAATGACATGATGTGAAGCTCGTCTTTATGTCATTTTAAAATAGTAAAATCTGTTGAACGCTATTTTTTTTCAACGGCGGCTAAAATTACATGCGTTCTTAAAATAATATACTTGTCACGTGTATTTAAACTGACTCAAAACTAAGAAAGACATTTTTTTTTACCAAAAATAAACTTTTTTCCGATTTAATCGTACTTTACTTTATAACAAACACAATAAATCCTATGGGCCACGACCATTCGCACAACAGTTTTAATTATGAACTTCCATCCTTTTGCTGTTTTTATTTGTAATACTTTTCTATGAAATAAAATCAATACATTTTGTATTAAATATATTTCTAAGAAAACGCTCGTTGTAATCTAAATATTTAATCTTAAAGAATTTGATGCTAAATATACTTATCTATAGAAGATAATATAATATAAATTCCTATATATCCATTATAATATATTATTATATAATATTTATTTAAAAAAAATAATCATAAACTTACCTTGAATCGTGATAATATAATATTATAAAAGAAAACTGGAATAAAATACTGCTACAGACTATCCTGGTCATTTGAAATAATAATTTAATATAAACTAAAATAAACATCTTAAGCATATTATATTCCACCGTTCAGTTGATGCAATTATAAAATAGTAACAAAATTACAAACCTAATAGTATAATTGAAATTACTTAAATTATTTTTAATCCAAACAGTGCCACAAGCAGGTACAATAAGAACTAAAAGCCATCAACAGATGGCTTGTGAATGTTTTGTGCCAAGGAGGAGTCACGAATGTTAACACTGTCTAGTTAACTATCCACCAGATAGTACATACCTATCTATTATTTAAACTAACCACTTGGAAATAAAACTATAGTAGTATAGTACAAGAATAATTGTAAATTCAAGGAGATATTTCTTCTCTGTGTATATCCGATAAGAATCTGGTAGTCCAATTTACAGGAAAACCTTTAGTTA
Organism: Pentalonia nigronervosa; assembly: GCA_014851325.1. Classification (NCBI taxonomy): domain Eukaryota; kingdom Metazoa; phylum Arthropoda; class Insecta; order Hemiptera; family Aphididae; genus Pentalonia; species Pentalonia nigronervosa. The sequence goes on from JACXSJ010001491.1 coordinate 25,134, forward strand.
AAGAAACACTTACGGAAATAATATTATAATAGGTATTTTGCTGCACCAAGATGTCTGTTCCTTCTTAGATTTAATAGGCCTGTATTGAGTGTGGTCACATGTTGTTTGACATGGTAGATAACTAATATCGATTTCACCTTTCAAAGAACATGAAGAAAAAACATTACCTACACGTCTTTTTATCAAATCATGCAAACGATAAATAAGTTAGTATTAAATCAAACAAAATATTTAAATGAAAGAATAATATGTTTGGAATGTAAAAAAATGCAGGCAGTGACCTTTATATTTTATATAATATTGGCACATAATTATTTACTTAATCATTCATCTCGGCCAAGTGTACTGGTAAATATTAACTTTAAACTACCACATTTTAAATTAATTCTAAATACAATTTTATTATTAATGATTTATCAAGATTTTCTTGATAAAATATACCTCTATTATTTCGGATTTGTTTTATTTTTGCTGAATTCTCCATTTCGTTGTCCAAAAACTTCTTAGAAATACGCCTCTAAAGTGCTATCTGTGTTTAACATCTAATCCATTTTACTAGCCTGCTCCCTATCACAAAAAATATCTACATACGATTATAATCGCTTCTCTTGGAGTCTTAAATATATTGTGTTTATGTAGATATACACACACATTTGTGCGTACAACCATGAACATATGATTTATTGCAGTAATAGGTACCTCCGAGTAAAATCGACATGGCTATTGTTATAGTACAATGTATTATGATATTTGAATAATTCATGCATTAGTAAAATATTATAACATCTTATATATTTTTTAATAATATTCAAAACATAAATGTGACAAAACCATGGTAAATCTAATGCAAAATTGTGGTTATTTATTAAATCAGTTTTATTAAAACAAGTATTTGAAGCTCAACATATTTGTATTTAATATTCTCTTTTCAATTTATCGTGAATTATAATTTATTATAAAGATGAGCTTTAAAAACAGTTAAAATAATTAAAAATTGAGCTTTTGTAATTTAAAAAGTATTAAACATGTTAATCAAATAATAAAATAGAAAATTTAATATTGAAAATATCGATTGATAAGATAAATTTCACGATACGCATATATTTTTAATCCTGTGAATGACACGTCTTGTAAAATCTATTAAAAAAACGCAGTACTATTGGATACTTTACATTTACGAATAAAAAAATACTTTTATAAATCCATTTTATTTTCATAAACTATAATAATTATATTCTCTATATTTATTCATTTCAGTCGAATATTATACTACAAATGCGTATTTTGTCTAATGTTAGAAATTAAAATATTTTCTAATACAGTAAAATATGAACTATGCACTATCAATATCATATATTATATATTTTCACAGTCGAGATTTAATTCATACTAAATAATATATATTTTGCATTAGTTGTGCCTGAATCAATCAATTCTTTATGAAGATACTTTTTACACGCCTAATTCATCTCTATTTAAGGCACCAGTCTTATAGATGTACCTATCGTGTGTTGTTTTCGTCGAGCACCAAAATGATATTTTAATGTTCTATTAAACACCAATCTTAACTTTTCTCCCATCATTGTTTGACACGGAAATTCTGTTTAATTTTTTGTACCGTTCGCTTTAAAACATCGTCGGTATTAGTCATTATTATTATAATATTACTGTGGCAATTTAATTTCTAGTGTGTGTGTGCATATTAATTATTCTATCATTTTGTTCGGGCAATCGTATTTTTTTGTCATCAAGCTCGAAAATTTGATAACTGCGACTACGGACTCGTAATAGAAATAACTTGTTTTATAAATTTATTCAAATCACTAATGCACGTGGAGACAAAATTATAACAGTTAACACGTGTATTGCAATTTGATGCACGAAACAACGTGTAAAATAGTATTATTTACATTCTCTTCAAACGTCATATTATATATATATATATTATTGTGTGTGTGTGTGTATGTTGTGTTCGTGGCAATAGTATTATAAATTAAAATATATTTTGCACGAGAAGACTTTCTATGCGCCGTCGAAACAATAAACATGATATTCAACAACTCCATCACCCTTCCTCGAACGTTGTCGTTCTACGCACGAAGAACTTATAGGATAAGACGTATGATAGGTCTTGATCTTAAGGTCGGATTATAATATACACCGTCATGTGATGGTCTTGCAATGTCATCCACAACACAGACATCACGGCACGTATATATATAAAAAAAAAAAAGACTTAAAAATATAACGTGGCTATATTTTTTAATACCATTTTATTTTTATACAATCGCGCATGATATGTGTCGTCTGACGGCGGTGGCGCGCGCAATAATTGTGTGTCAGTCGTAAAATTAGTCTGACGCTCGCTTGCGGCTCGATATGTATTCATTCACGAACATACCGCTGTTGAAGTGAGTGGTTAGGGTCACCTCCAAAAAAAAAAAATAATCATAAAACACTAACTTTGATATTTAAACACCATAAGTTGGCTGGTAAAATACCAGAAACAATTATCGACGTCAAAAATGTATAAAATTTTTTCACGAATCGAAAGCTTATTATTTTTTTTTATTCCCAGTCAGCATTTTACCATTGTCTTGGAAACTTGCCAACCCCGCGATCCGTTTTCTCCTGACAAACGCGTATTCTAATAACAACCATTTAATCTAATGTTATATAAATACCGATGTGTGTATATAATTTACTATTTAGTAAATCAGATTATAGACGCATATTCGGTAAAACTGATAGAGGCTTAATTTTTTTTTTAAGTACAACATTTATTTTAATAGCCAAATAAACTCACATAACCACACATCTCCTATCAGTGTTTTAATCAGTTTTGTTTTCGTTATCACAATATTTTTTCTTTATCATATAATTTAAATATAAGGTATATTACATAATGTATAATAAGTGTTACATAATAATGACAGTTAATTAAACATATTTCTACAACAGAAAAAAAATGTGTTGATTGAAAGTTTTTCCTTTTTTATTTTCGGGGTGAAACATAGATAAGTTTTGGTTGGGCAAGAAACTGTGCAAAGTGTGTCAAAGCCCATAGGCTATACTATTATGCTTCAAATCTCCGCATCGGGAATGTTTGCCGACTACCCGAGGATGCCTAATTGGCTTATATTATCTTTGATACGTTTACTAAACAAAAACAGTCATAAAACGCTAACTATACGTTGGAGTAGTTGTACGACTCCATCAAGCATTAGTGTTACTAAAATAATAGTCATATTATACATGGTAGAATTGGTCATGTCGTTACTCGTTACAGTTGATATAAACACACGCGAAGCTGACACAGCATTAAAGCCCATATGCACTAACTCTTATATTAATGCATTTGCGTTGTCGGTCGATTAATATTATATCGTACGCATTGTCAGTGGGGGAGCAAAAGCATTTCCTTTGTGGCTCTAGACTCGCAATGATCAATCGTACTGCACGAGAGACACTATAGCCATCGTATTATATTATGTGTATCGCAAAATAACAGATCGGTAGGTGGTAAAAATACGAACGGCGTCGTATAATAGTCCGGCGGATAAAGGTTGAGCACTTCAGAGCACGCAGCATCGAAGGTGTGTTATTATTGTATAGGTGCCGTGTAGCGAATTTTCCTTCTTTCGGTAACCACAAGGTCGCGAACAGGATAATATAATATTTATACATAAATATTACATCGAAGCGGTGAACTATAAACGTTGTCGTCGAGTAAATAATACACAATAGGAAAACCGTATACGTCGGCACATCATGGTAGTCGTTACACGCGTGACGCGTGTGTTGGATGTACGAGACGTTTGTCTGTGTGCAGTTGTGTAATATAAATCGAGTATACCGGACGCGGAAGTGCAGGCTGACCGTGACACAAATCTGATAAAACAAACACACCTGGACGATATCGAGGCGCACACCATTGGGTTCTGTGGCTAGGAAGCCTTGTGTGGGGAGTGAGATACGACCGCAAAATCTTCAATCGGATTTCGCAAAGGTTGAAACGTGGTTTTGAGGCACGTTCGGCGTCGAGCTTATGGCGAAAACGCAACGAGAATTTTTCGAAAAAATTAAGGACCTGTACAACTCGACGTGGAGGATTTTCTGATATTAAAACGCGGTCGGTAAATAACATCTATATTGTTGACTAAGTCTGCACCGTCTGTTATAGTGTTTTGATACAGTAGTTCACCAACGCGTTCGATGTTAAGAAATTCAATTATTTTAATGTCGGAACATTAATTTCAGCTCGGCCGGGCTTTTTGCGAAACATGGAGAGTTTAACATTTAGTACATAAATAGTACGAATAAATAAATTACATTGTATTATATAATATTTTTTGATGCATTAAAATTTTGTTTTAATAGTTATAATAATTAATATATAAATATTTTTATTTTTTAATATTATTATACAATTTGTTACACTTATTTTACCTCAATATTATAATGGCTGTATTAATTATTATGACTTAAAACTTTAAACGTCCACTAAATCACATTTTTACGTAATAGGTGTATTTATTCAGCTCCACAGCATTTTTTGTGTGAGAAATATTAAAAAAAAAAATGTGTTAAATCGTGATCGTGTTAAAAGAAAAATCAACCGTATATCACAGATTCGCAGTTTTGATTTACATATTATTATTGTTGTATTGGGAAAGGCTGTTGAGTTACTCGAGGACGTTATTTAGTTACCATCGGTATAATAACGTTAAATTGACCTAAAACGAGCACGTCGATATATGCATATAATATAGTATAATGTATATTATAATATATTAAAGTACCTAGTGTGAAAATTTAAAGACATTCAAAAATCCAATATCTACACTTACATCCTTTTTGACTTTATGAATGTAATATATATAAAAAGTAATGGATATTTTGGGCTTGAAAATTTCCAATGATCTTCTATACACACAATTACTATATTATTATACTGTATTTTCGAATACTATTGTATAGCGTGCCACTATATACACGATAGACGTATAAAATCGCTCGGAAATATTAGAATATTATCGTTGTAAATCATTTGCTGAGAACGAGAAGTAGAAAAAAACATTTTTGAAACACTACGACACGGCAACCACTATAAATCATTATCACAGATAATAATATAGAGTTTATGTAATATAATAATTTGGAAGAAAAATTGGAAACATTGTAACGAACTTTTATTTTTTAAACGTTTTCCGACGCAGGTACGTGTATCTTTCGATGATCGTCGTTATCCTTAGTTGTTTTGTGAGTTTCTAATCTAAAGTTATTGAATATCGACGTTTAGGTGTTTACACTGCACATTGTATACATATGCAATCCTAACGACACGGATAGTAATAATATTATAATAAAATAACATGACAACGATGATGACAAATTAAACGTGTCATCTAAGTTCAACGGACTTATTCGTTTAACCTGACCGGACTCGAAATTTGCACTAGGTATAATTTTTTTTATATTATTTAATTATTTTTTTTGTATTTCAAATACATTTGATCATCGTACACAAATATTCACACTAAACTTTATTTTAACGGTAAACTCATCATGCTGAAAAATATAAATGTTATTAAACGTTTACTCGAAGAAATTGTATTCTCATTCAAACACTTAGTATATGCATATACTCTTTCATTCAAGTAGTCAAATACAAATTTCAAATACCTCTCAAAAGTATTTTTAACAAGTAAAAATGTTTAAGGCAATAGAGCATTTATAATTGACATTCCTTCCCAGACTTTAACATACGGTTAAAATACCTACGTACAATAAGCAGTGGATGTCGGGAAAAAAATAAGCAAACGAATACGATCACGCTCGGAATTTATATAGATAGTTTTTTTTTTATTATGTAGTTGTTATTAAATAACAAACTGATTTCAATAATGTGTTTTTTTAATGTAAATGTTTTTACATTGTATACACTTTTTAAGTACAAAACAAAAGAGTTTAAATGCAGAAAAAATGCTATTAGTCAGTATAGAGAGGAATAATAGCTGGTATTGACCCCCCCCCCCCCCCGAAACCACACCAATACACAATGCAAATTGTGTATGCATGATACATTATATGAATATAATCAAATTATTATACATACATAATCTGAATAGAATGATATGACATGTGCAATATTGAATTTTGCATATCTAAATATTCAAATATCGTCACTGTAATATCATCCAAGATACCAGTGAGTGAGTGAATGAATGATAACATAAGGTTTTTTTTAAATTTTAGTTTACTTATGATTATAAATTGTTAATGTATTCTAATAATTATCCTCATATTATTAGTGAACATGTATACGGATACCATCAATATTATATTATCCAATATCTACCTATCATTCGTGCGTTGTATTAATATTATAAATTGGGCCATTGCAAAAAAAAATCTTTACGATTGACTGGTCGGATTCTTATTTTATTCCTTGTGATTTGCTCAAATATTACATCCAACCGCTGAACCGTTCATATAATCTAGATGGAGTATGACATATATTTTATAACTTATATGGAAGTTCGATAAATCTATCTGTAAGTTCATCTTATAAGTCTTGATTGTAGCTAAATTTATTCATCGTTTTCTAATTTCCAAACTTCATCTTGTAATTTATCAGTTTATGTGTGAAATTAAATCAAAATTTATGAGTTTGTTTATTATTTTGTAATTTGATATTCTTGTATTAATAATAGAAAAAAATTAAAGATATCGGCTGATAAAATTGTGTCTATGTTAAAACATAATAAATTAAAACTATATGATTTCAAAGTACTCGTTCCTAAAAATATATTTTTGAAATTAATTTCACGGATACGGTCACCCACTGGCATTAAATAATTCTTATTCAAAATAAAATGCCTGTTTGGTGAAAGATTTATAAACTTATAAAACTTATAAGATTTTATTTAAAATTTGGTACTTACGACTTACAAACTCATGACAATCAGCTTATAATTTTATTTGATAATCTTTGGCCTTCTTTACTTAAGTACATGTTGATAGGTACTAAATAGTACATTTATCAGAGTGTGTATCATATAATATTACTTGAACGTGTTATCTATATGTATACTTTATACTGAGGATAATTCGATTATTTTGTATTCCTTCTTCAAATATATTATAAGTATACATTATTACTATAAATATATGATTAATATAGATGGATTTTAAAACACAAATTCGAAAAAAAAATTTTCTATAATAATGAAACAATATCATGAATTTTATTATTGGAGAATTCAAAAATATTTTCAAGTTTTAATATAATATAATATTTTATTATTATATAATTATTAATTGTTTTCAATTTTTTAAAATATTTTACCAAAAAAATAAAAAGCATTAATTACTTAGTACATAATATGATGCACATTCATATATAAAACAAAAATTAAGAGAATAAAAATAAATAAATATTTTATGTATATAATCGATATATTACATTAAGTAAAATATGTTTTATATTACAGGATGATCTGATACTTTGATGATTATGAATTATGATCATTATGGTTAGTGATTATAGATATTATTATATATGACATGCAAATATTATGGATGCCACATGCCCACAAATAATGAAATAACATCGAAGTGCCAACTAACCATAACACATTTTATTTTAACTCTAACAAAGGGTTATCGTTATAAATTACGTAGGTGGTCATATTTTTTGGACACGATTCGTTAAAGTACGAGTGCTGCGAGAACATTTACTTATTATAATGACGGTTACCGTCGTAACTGAGTAACGGTCAGACGGTATAATAATAATTTCGTTGTCCATCGAATAAATGATGAAATAAAAAATAAAAAATTAGCTATGGTGTATTTTTTTTAAATCTACATATTTTTTATGCGTAATAATAAATACAAGTATAAAGTTTATATCAATTACCGATAATTAAAAATACTTTGTGAGTCGTGACTTCCTTATTTACAAAACTATTTAACAATAAGACCGCAGTAACGTATTTAAATGTAAATGGTCAAATGGATATAATTTACCATAATTAATTATTGGAAATTAAAAATTAGTCTGATACAACAATATTAGTACCCGCCGCCAATAACTTTGAAAATAAATTACCCAGAAAGAGTACCTATATTCAAAAAGAATATTATATCTACCTTTTATTGTGAATTAAAAAAAAATATTAATTTAAACATTTAAGTATTTAACAGAAAAAAATACTGAAAATAATTTAATCTGTCTAATCAATTATATAAATATGAATAATCCTACTTTTATTGGGTACAACATTTAATATTCAAACGAGTGAATTATAAATATTCTTTTATTTTCAAGCGCTCACCACATGAGTAAATAGTTAATAGTTTAATAAATAAAAACAGGTATAGCTTTATATAAATATTTATATTTTATCCAGTACATTTATTTTTCTGGTTAATATGTAATTTAATTAAGTATTTAAATATGTAAATTAAGATGTAATATATATGAAATTATAAATGAGTGACTTCTAGTTAATTCAATTGAATTTAAACATCATTCTTTTTTTTAATTTTTTGAATAAATAAATTCTAATTTTATGCTTCAACAAGTTTACCTATTTTATCATCTAGAAAATCTAAGTAGATATCATCATTTCCATAAAGGCATTAACCATTATATAATATTGATATTTGGCATCACTAAAAACTAAAAAGTAGAAAGTTATCGTTTATTTAAAGGATTTACAAAATATGGCTACCTGTACTCTAGAGACAGGATTTGCCATTCACTGTTCTGGTCTTGAGATTATAATTTTAGAATTTCTTTTATATTCTCCTTTTCTCTGGAAATGGCAATTTCTAACTTTTAATAAAAGTCTAAGATTTTGTTTTTTTTTTAATAAATATAATTCTTAAAAATCAATAAAAAAGAATGTATTTTTTTAAACATAAAGGTAATTGTTTTTATTTTAACGGTCTTATAAATTTCTGTTACAGCCTTGAATAACAATGTAGTTACAATAATATTTCTTTGTTGTATTTTTAAGTTCAAATCTTTCTTACTATAAAATGCCGACATAAAATGTGTTGGATGAATGTTTATACAAGGTACTTATACCATTCTACATATATGGTTTTTTTTATTAAATACCTATAGCATTTAGCTATATTATATATTAACAAAAATATTAAATGTTTTGCAATAATTATTATTTTTTAATGAACTCACCACTCTCTCACTAAGTAAATATTTTAATACTAATTAAGTAGGTACAAATATTACAACAACGTTATAATTAGGCGTATTTAAAAAAAATAATTACCTAAATTGGCTTTTTATTAATATTAACTGTAGGTACGCTATAATAAAATTGCATTGTTAAAAATCTTTTGTTGTATTTGGTTAAACTGATATTAGGTAGGCACTTATACTAATCAATAATTATATTTAAGTACTCAAAGCTGTTTATACTATTGCTAGTTTAAAGTGGGCCCATAACTCCACAAAATAAAAATTAATTTTTTTTTTTAACATCAAAATTGTATAGACTGAACAATAAGTGATACCAATTAAACCAACAATAAAAAAATGTATATGGATATAAAACGTAACATGGATGTATAGTTATGTTCGGTTCTTAGCCTTACAACACTTACAATCAAAGTTCACTTTAATGCTTTATTATTATTTTATAATTATAAACTATAGGTACATTATACATATTATTCATAGGTGTTGTACAATGTAAACGTTTATATTTATATGTAACACCAATTAAAATTAATTATTATCAGACCCGCAATTATTATTATTATTATTAAGTTTCAATTTCACGGGTAGATGATTTTATCAAGAATATGACGTATTCTAACAAGCTTTCAACATCATATTATAACAATATGTAATAGACAGAACACTATGATACGCATATACCTTTTAATATTGTTTGAGTTTAAATTAAATTATAATGAACACATTTGACTGAATACTATGATTGTATAGTAGATATATTTAATATTGCATGACTTAGGTTCACTAATTTATACTCGTGGATATATGGTTAAATATATCGGTATATGTACAATTTCCAAAAAAACTAAACTATATAAAATGCTTAAATCCTGTTACGGATGACCATCGAATTATGGTACTAAAAGGACAAACAAACCGTGCCATTTTTAATATTGATGCGCTCCGAATTCTACAAATTCAATTTAATATTATATTAAAATTTTAAGCGCACATCAACACTTCTAAAAGATTAAACGAATAATTATAATGACATTGACAAAGAATATCGTAACAAATGCTTTTAGTGGAACGCAAAAGTTCTCGACCTTTGAGCAATTTTAACGATATTATTTTAAACGAATATGTTAATCTTTTGGTAGACTCAAACGCGTTCTCTTTTTATGTAAACTTAGCAGACACAGTCAATGGATTCAATTCTATTAAAGTGCACTACGTCTCAGATCGCAATTTTGTCACGATTACAACCAACCAAATTTCACATTATTATCTTATAAAATAATTTACAAACAAAATAGTAAATAGCTATAGGCGTTGTCATGGTCGTTCATTTTTCGTAAAAGCTTAAATTTTATGCTCATTAAAAAAAATGTGATGAGTGCAATAACACCAGATAACAATATCACCATGCCTACACCCTTCAATTACGTGTAACTTTATTATATATCAATAGTACACTTTTTTTACAATAATAAGGAGTGGTTTTACATCCAACGTATATTGCTAAATTATGAATACTATTTTACTAATTTTTGTAAATTATAATATTAATTTCATTAATTTGTTCTAAGTTTAAATGTATGGGGAAATTTTAATCTAGAATAATGATTTCATTAATGGAATGAGTATATTTTTATTTGATTCGTTGAATCACGATGGCAACGTTGATATAATATAACTTAAACCCTCAAAGATTATATAAAGTTATTGTTACCTAACTACTATAATACCGGTCTATAATCGTACTGTTATTCCAAAATCCGTTAAATTTAAGTTAAATAGATAATTACAAAACTTAGTTTGCGTTATAAAAGATAATTTATAAAATAAAATATAATTATCAAAATATAACTATGACCATGATTTTAATTTCGAATAGTCATGGACTTTTGATACGTCAAATAAAAAAAGGATAAGTTTGTTGGAAATCTATATCTGAACCCAATTTGATTAGCTCAACAAAATATTATAAACATTTTGGAGTCACGCAATGCCAGAAGTACCTATACCGCTTTCAATGAATGTCACTTACGATAGGACATATTTCTTTAGAAAAGCAATAAATATAAAATAATTTCATTAAGTCTTTAGTATTTCGAACACGTCATGTTAGTTGTCTTCGAAGGAAGGGTCTTAAATATGAGATAGAAAGGTTGGAACCATCATAATGAACAACATTTTTTTATATCCACTTTTGTACCAAAAGTATTCAAATTTAATTTACATATAGTTAATATAAAAACATAAAAGTGATAAATAACTATTTTTACGTAATTAAAATAATTAAATTTTATAGCAATATATCTGTACTTATAAATAGCAAATATTAGCTTTGAAAATGGAAAATAGTTTGAAGCTTATTATTTTTTTATGCATAAAACAATTAAACTTTTTCTTTGATCTTTTCGTCCTTATGCTATTTTTTTAAATTTATTTTGTTTTTATATTCTTAGTATAAGTCTGCATATTGACTTAATATTGACAAAGATATAGGATGGCATTTTTATTCGAAGTATAAAAATAATTTAATTAAACGATATAATACATGATAAGATTATTTTCTCTCAACGTAAAAACTAATAAATATAATAACTATTAGAGTTATTTAATACTGGAACAGGTGTCGAGTATTTTTTTCATACAAATAATAAATTAAATAAAATTTAAGAGGGTGCGATAATAAGTGGGTATTTGTTACTGACGTTAATGTACACTTCTGCAAATTAAGTACTATGCAAAATGTATAATACCATTATAAGTGCCTACGCTGATTTACTTGTTTTATTTTTCAAATATAAAATGATAATAAACTTAACTTGTTCTCATAAACTGCATATTGTTTTATTTGAAACGTTTTATGTTGATCAGTATTAATACCATTGAAACATACACATATATTTTCTATTTTATATACAAGATAATGAGTATATGTATTCCAAATATTCATTAAAAATTTAATTACACATATCTTACATACATATAAACACGAATCATAAATGTATTAATAACAATATTATAATTACTTATTAGCATTATCTGACAACATAATTTTAAAGCGAGACTTTCTGTCTATGCCTATTCTCCTAATGTGTATGCATTCTATTTTAAGTGAGATTTTTATTAATGGTATGATTTAATAAATTATATCTAACTATCTAAGGTAAAGAAAGTGTCCAGATAGATACTATATTAGATAATTTTTAGAAAAAAATTAATTTGACATAATTAAATATAATTGTCCAATAAACCCTCTATAGGTCCCTCATATATTATAGTGGACCAGAGTCCAGGACTATCCATAATTAATTAAAATTTTAATGGCCAATTTATTGTGGAATGTATATATTTCCCATGTAGTCCAATAAGTTTCATATTTTGTAAATAAGTGTTAATTATTGTTACTATATGTACGATTAATTACCATGTGTTTGTTTATAGTAACGATGGAAAGCTATCCTTTATTTATTTCGGTAAAACGTATATTACTAATAATACAGTAGATACTGCTTATAAAACTCACTTTGGGACTAACACAAATTGAGTCTTATAACCGAATGAATCTTAAAGGCAAAGTGAAAAATGAAAACAAATATTTTAATTATTTATTAACTTAATTTTTTTGTTTGGCTTTTACATATTGTTAAATAAATAAATATAATATTATTATTAATTAAATGCAAATAATATACTAATTTACATCCATATCACACTTTTATTATTTTCACCTATAACAGATGAAACCAGAAAAAATGTATTTTATATTTTAATTTTGTATATAGAACTCATTTATTATATTTATTAAAAAAAAAATGTGATTTTAGTTTGTTTTTTATTATTTTCAACTATTTCGAAAATATAATGCTTGTGCTCGTATTGTATATTAATTAACTAAAATTAATAATTACCTAACTATATTGACTTAGGTACTAAACGAGTACCTTAGTGATGAACAACTTTCCAAATTATACTCCATATATAACTTTGCGAAAACTAGGCCAGTAAATCGAGAGTGTGCGTATTTTATACCTTATACTACAATAACGATAATTTCGAAAAATTTGAAATTCAATAAAATGTGTTGTACATATGTACATATTATTAGGCATAAATAGAAACCAGTAATAAGTAATAGCCAACATAAATATAACTTTTCAAACCTAATTTATTTCTAAATTATATCAAAAAAGTTTATTTTCTACGATTTCTCTTACGAAATTTGAGTCTTATAACCCCGAAGTGGTAAATCTTAAAACAGAATTTTTTAAATGTATTTGAATACGTCCGGACCATGCTATTTTGAGTATAATAAACGACTCAATCTTATATCTGTGAGTCATATAAGCGGCGTCCATTGTAGTACAATTTACTATACTCCATAGACAAAGCGCAATTCCGAAAAATGGGGAATGTTTTTTTTTTTTTTTTTAATAACCAACGATGTATTTTAACATAGATTAAATATAATATTATATTTATTAAAATTATACGTTGTTTCAGGATTTCTAGTGCGATGGTGGTTTAAATAATGTATCAGTCGTACTGCATTTTTGAGTATGCTGTTTGAAGAAACTTTAAGAAACAACACCTTTTACAGCGACAACATAAGGTAAAAATGCTTGAATAATAAAACATTTAAGTAGGTATCTACCTACTTAACTAGGTATCGTTAAAATAATGCGGGAGGATGGATGAAAACGAATACGTAATACTGCACATAAGTGCTGACATCGTCACACAATGAAATACAGCGATATTTAACTCGTCAAAAATATTGTTTTTAATATTCACATAGGTATGGAATTGTGACTTCTTAAACTTAGTAACATAATATTATATGTATAAAAATAAGAAACTTATTGATTAATGGCATACCTACATCGTTTAATATTACCAATGTTATCTAATAAAAAGCCAGTTAAATATTATTTCAGCGACTGGTGTAGAAATATTTGGTATAGAAAATAATATTATTAAATTACGTCGCCATGTTGAGAAGTCAAGTCCTGTTAAAACTCAAGCTTCGTCTTATACTGGCATTATTTCGAGTATCTATAATTATCTTTACGTTTTACCATATCAGCTGTGTATAAAATTTTTTGCATTGAATGAAAAACGTGAGCATAAAAATCGGTTAAGCTTACTTGATGCATTAGTGTGTGAGAGAGATTAGAATAGCGTTGCTCTACCGATTCTAATTAAATAAAGTGAGCAATCGTGTGGAAGTTTTAGCGAATAGAGTCGACTTTGGATGGTCTATAGATGTTCTAACTGTTGTATCTACGCAGTCGCCACTGCAATACTATTGCGCATTGCTTTTGACGGAAATAGTTTGTACGATAACACTTTGATTTCCAATATGTTATAGCCGTTATAGGAAAGTACGAACTGTAAACACCACATACACCCACCGTTGTATGAAAATGCAATTCCGCGTTTTGAATCAAAAACTTAAACTTATACCATGATGCCACTGGGGTTGTGTTATATTCGATCGATCACAAATATTTTGTATTATATATTATTTTTATTTTTATTTTTACGACGAGCTGGAATGCCCAAACTTATAATATTATTTTATTTTTATTTCGAGTTTCGGTCTGCTAACTTTTAGCAATCGTACTGCATAAACTGCACGTGACGAACTGGCAACATTTTTTTTTTTTAGATTTTTTAAGCGATATTTACAGCCTGGAAAGTTGATAAAAAGTTATAAAAAAACAAAATTACGATTTAAAAAAAAGTGTGGATAATTATTTCTGTCATATAATATTTTTGAAGAAAAATAGGATAAAATCGTAATGATAATGTGCGGTTGTTGGCGGGGTGAAAAAATATGTCGAATGCTATTATAAGGAACATTACTTTAGGATTAAATTAAAAAGGAAATAATGTGCTGTAAGCGTTAAATTGATAATTAATTTCAGTTCGCGAAGAGGGTGTGGAAAATGTTGTCACAGGTCGTCACGGGGTTACAATTCATAGGAATGAAAAAGAAAATATATAGAGCGAGATCGATTCGGGACAATAAGAGAAAGAAGGAATGCGTATTCTAAATAAATTATATTTAATTTATGTATCTAATCAAACGATCGTTCATAAATTAATGATAATATAACTTTATAGCAGAACTCGACTGAAGATATTAATATGTTTTACACTTTTACTATAATAATTTATATTATTATTATTATCATTGTTTTTTTTTTTTTTTAATGTCTTAACCATTTTGTATTAACAATAAAATATTGTTGACGTTTACCGTGTTTCTGGTTTTAAATAGCGACGGCAAAAACTACAGTCTTCACGATGACCCGTGGGGCCCGAAGAGAGACTCACTACCGGTCGTCGTGCCCGTCACGCTCATCTACACGCTCATATTTGCCACGGGTATCGTGGGTAATGTGAGCACGTGCATAGTGATCGCCCGGAACAAGTACATGCACACGGCCACTAATTATTATCTGTTCAGTCTCGCCGTATCCGACTTGTTGCTGTTGTTGTCCGGATTGCCGCAGGAGATTTACCAAACATGGTCCAGGTATGCGATAACCGATCCGCGCGGCCCAGTAGCATTTTCGTATTAATGAGGGGGGAATATTTTTTTAAAAATAAAAAATGGGTAATATTTAATATTATACTGTACAAAACTCAAATGTACTACATCAGACGCATCGCGTCTACAATAATAGGTTAGGTTAGGTTATAGGTTATAGATTTTAGGGTAGGGTGTTCCAGGCGATATAGCTAGGTACCGCCATCCGTGGCACCACAGGTAGTAATTATGATAATAATAGGTATTAATATTATATACGCTCGTAACGTTGAATTATGTAGAATGGTCTGTAGTCTTTACAAAGATATAATGGAAGGTACCTACCTATCGTCGTGTATCATTAATTGCTGACAAAGCCGCACACACTCACGGGCCATTTTGTTAGATATTTACGGACGCAGTTGTTATGTAACGTCGTATTAAGCGGATTTTATCATTAGCACAACTATAGACCTAGCCACCATCCTTATATTTTTGGGGATCGTGCATACATACATAGAGAGAAATATATCCATAGCAGTGTACTATGTGAATATTATAAACAAGTGTTCAATGGCAGATCACGGAAGAATAATTATTATCATTATTGTTATATAATTTAATTATTATACGCGTGCAAATTACAATAATTATTCACATTAATTCTATAGTCTGTTCTAAACAGTTTTTTGCACAAATAAAAATATTATCTCCTAAACCTTTAAAACCGACAATAATGTTGTGAACACTATATCGGCATGTTATTTTTGTTCTCCACATACATAAAACATACAGCGCGCGTAGTATCAATATAAAAATTAGTGAGTAACGAGTCTTATTTACGAGTATTTTTTAATTAGGTATATTTCTTGTAACATTTTGAAAACGTTACACATCCCATTTACTGAAAGAATGATAATATTTGTTCTTTGTATTTGCTATAGTAGAATATTATTTTGAGTCCACATTTTGTGAGTGGAGCTAAAATTATTATTCGATTTATTGCCGAATACGTCAGTTTTAACTTATACATTTAATAAATATTAATGACAATAAAACCGTCGCATAATTATATTTATGTTCTAATGACTCAAATTATATTTCTCCGAGACAGTGCACAACATGTAAAATGTACATTATCAAATATTAAATCGGTATCGAAAAATGATCCATTGTTACTAAGTATATTATTAACTATTTTTAAAATCTATTAACTTTGTTAAGAATTTAAAATAAACAACAATAATAATACCTATAGATTTCGGCATCTTTAAAGCGAGTAGTATAAAAAAGGAGGTTCTGGTGTAGTGCCTCCTCCCTTGCTCCCTCCCCTGCGCTTCCACATCTTACATATATCCCGCCATCGCCGCCGCCGCCCGATCTGGTACGTGACCAATGAATCCCGGAAAAAAAGTACACAGAAAAAAAAGTCCAGCTTGATTTGTTGTTATACAATCTACAATAATAGAAGGTAAGATAATAAAGATAGCGCAATTAATCTGTATTATAAAATAAAATATGAAATACATAACATATCATATATAAAATTGATGTTACGATAACGCATAAGAAATCCAGTTATTGTCCATTCTCGCAGTTATTCGCATCGAAATGGAAGAAGTAGTAGTTTTGAAATCGGGGTTGTAATAGTTATGCTTACACAGTTAAATCATAATCTGTCAACAAGCATCCGCTGTAAATGCACTCAAAGATTATCTAAAAAATGTCCGGGTATTTTAATCACTTCAAAAGGTAAATTACGAAATATCGGTGGAAGAATTTTTAATTAATATTGACCATTATATTCGAAAACGAAATAAATATTAGTTTTAATGATTTATAGTTTTAAATTATATTACATTATTCTTATACCAATCATATTTTATATTATTAATAACAAATTATTTTTCAGTATTATCAATTTTAAAATATATTTATATTTATTAATAAATCAAAACATTTTTTTTATGAAACAAAAAAATCAAAAGGACTTTTTTCCGAAAAAAATTAAATTAGACTTTTTTCCTTGTACTTTTTTTCCGACTTCCCATGACCAACATGCGCATGGGAAATTGCATTCACGCATGCGCAGGCGAACAACAACCACCCGACCCGGTAAGTGGCCAACATCTAAGCGCATGCGAATTGGAAAACGTATTAACCATAGGCCTTATACTCATAGACCGAGCATCAATGGTTGGCGGGGTTGGGTGGTGCGGTCACAGCTATCATCTTAGCAGTGTTGTCATTTCTGACGACAGAAAATATGTTTATTCGCATATTTATAGAATATCTTATTACAAGAGGACGTGAATACGTGATACTCAGTAGATGGGCAGATGGCTATAAGGTACTTTATATAAGGTTTATACTTTAAATAACTTTATATTAAAATAAGTAATAACTTATTCAAATATCCAGAAGCTAGCCAGAACACTAGGTTAAAAACGTAATCTTATCAATCTGTTATCATACAATGATTTTTAAAACACAACAACCGATCGCCCAACCTGAAATTCTATTGCGCATATTGCGTAGTAATTGAGTAATAGTCGAACAGCGCACTCACGTCTGAACCGCTGCAACTATACCCATGCTTCGTTTATGAGTATAAGGTCTATGGTATTAACGCATTACAGTGTTATCACTTTATCAACATTTTATCAGCGCACGCACACGCATTAATAAACAGAGAGTCCACTTTATCACCCGCCGTCGGCTTATCATTTACGCGCGATAATTAACGCAACATTTCAATTTACACTTCACTGCTAACCTAAACATTTATGTATCTGATAACGTCTTCATCTATGCCACACTGGTCATGTATTTATATGTGATACGTTTAAAAATATAATAAGCAACATTCTTCAGGAATATACATGTTTGTGTGTGTCTATTAACTTTAAATGCTGTTAATTAAAAATATGTAAATCATATGTATACATGTTGTGTCTACAGGTTTTGTTATTGAATGCTTCTTCTTTTGCCATCGGGGATTTTATCCCCACCTAATAATGTGTCAATACATGTAAAAAATTTACCAGCATCTAATATTAATTGAATTCGAGAAAATCTTAGTCATGCAAAACCAAGAAGACTTTACAATCCAAGAAGAAGACTTTCACTTATGTAGCCCTGACGCCACCTCATAGAATCTACAAACTACACACTAGACTTTGCCGCTCGCAAATTTGTGTCGACCAACCGATAAATTTAAAATTACTGTACACGTTATGCACAAATTAGTACGGATTTTTAAAGTGTATTTTTTCGTATATGGGCTATGTTCTATCATTCGTATTAGAACAGTCCCAGAAGTTCAATTGAATCGTATTTTATGAAGACAATATATTTAAACTATCGAGTGTGATATACAGGAGTAAAAATGTATTAGTGATAGAAATAAAAAAATGAGAAGGATGTAAAGTTCTTTTGAATTATTAAGATCTTATGCAGCTACAAAGTTTAGAGCATTTTATTTTCGAGACCATTGTTCAAAAAGAAGTATTTACCGCCCCACTAATTTAAAAAAAATTTGAAGACATTGACTATCTAGACGAAAAATGTGCCGAGATGGATTCACTTCTAAAAAATTATAGACATGAAAATTTTCATTAAAAACATGAAAGTTGATTGGGCCGTTAAATCGATTTTTAACTTTGCCGGACAAATACAGATATATGCTGCGGGACTATTAGCTGATTTTTAAATAAATTGGAAGAATATAATGTCGTATGAGGTAATTCAGAAATATATATTATTGTATAAACAAAAATATTTAATACATTCTTATTTTGGATTTATGATGAACAACTCTCCATGGATCCGTATATAATACAGTACTATTCATCGGAAATCAACTTTGAAGACAATCACCATTAATTTGATACATAGTCGGAGAACAAAATGTTTACTAAGGTAATTTATAAAATAATTTTTGAAATAAAAAACAATATTGATTTTATATTTATTTTTTCCGGTCTCAAGAGCATATGGACGGTCCACAATTACCCGATGAAGTTCATAGTCCACAGTCGTTCAATGTTAATGAAGGACTTGATTTTTTCAATCGATTTCATACACCGTCATAATTTCAACCAACTTATGCCGAACACCCCACACCATTGCGTAAAGTAAAACGTCGACTATTTTCATATGTAAACAAAATAATAATTTTTGTGAGATAAAAATACATGATATATAAAAAAAAAGTATTTTCTTTTATTAATATTAAGGTACACAATAAATATTTACAAGGTTCTTACTTCTCTATTAAATGGATTATAAATTATAATTTGGTCCTGTAATATTAAACAATATGCTGAAATTGAGGCTGGAAACACTTCATCGGCTTCAAATTCAATCCTAAGGTGACAATAGATGTTTTTAAGCTGTTCTGTTTGCTCATATCAATAATAGTAATTGGGCACTTAATTTTAAATTCTCATCGGTTAATAAAGAAGTTACGCTAGATGTAAAACGCGTGTAGGATGTGGAGGCACAGCAAAGCGCAGGGAAGGAGGCACCAGAACCCCCTTTTTATACTACTGAGGCATGTACGTATTTTTTAGATTAATGTAGTGTTTTATAATATTATATTGTATTAGAATAATGAAATTAATTAATTTAAATATTTTTTTATATTAATTACTTTTTAATATTCTTAATAAAAAAGATAAATAATTTATATAAATATATAATGATTTTGGTAAAACAATGTAGCCCGTACATATATTCGTGGTTGGTTATTAATTTAAAATAATTATGAATAGTTTTTAAATGTCTATACACAAAGGCCCTGTTGCCTTACATTATACACCAAAACTCGTCATTTTCAATTTTGGAGGGCACGTCACAATAAACTTTTTTGGCTTTTATTTTTACATACTACCTCGCACGCGTGACTTTTATGAATACACTTAAAAACTATTTTTTTTTTACCAACTATCAAATAAACTTAACATGTTGTTTTATTTATTTCCGAAAATTATCAACAACGTCCCGAAAATACTATAAAGACGTCTTATGATATTTTTTCGACACATTACTCATAATTCTCCATTATTATTTGTATTATTTTCGTTAACGGCATGTTCTTTTCTCAACCATCTATAACACCGGATAGTATGACACAATAATTCTAATAAAGATATCAGTTATAATGGCTGAATGATTATTACAATAATGATAACAACATCTTTGAACTTTGTCTAGCGAATTATCAGTCAGCAGTCAACCGTATTCGATCGCATAGTGAAAAAATTAATGTTATTTTTCTACAACTAATGATTGTAATAGTAAATTCCGTACAGTCTTTATAATATTTGTCTTTACCTCATTATTTAAAGACCCTGTCAACTGTTTGTGACAACCTAAACTGGTTGATCGATCTATAATACATTATATGCATGTAGCAAGGCACTTTGACTTTAAGATAAATTGCAATTAGGGTTTCATACATGTGAAATATAGTGAAAAACTAGTAAGTATAAATTTATATATAAGTTTCGACATAATAATATACACAACAAGATATGGTACGATTAAATTGAACCGTGTCAAATAAAATCATCGTATTTTGATCAAAATTTAAATTTACGAGAATGATGCATAACACAAGTTTAAAATTCCGGTCATATATAATTTTAAAATAAAAATAAAATTATGGTATTTTTAGAAAAATATTTTCATTCCCATTTTAAATTGTATATTGTAGTTTAAAAAGTATGAGTATGCGTAGGTAAATTTAGTTTAATTAAAATTATAATACATTATGAGATAATAAATTCTCAATAAGGAAAGAACGCTTTGAAAATAACAAATAATAATAATATTATACATAAAGAATAACAAATAAGGATATAATGCTTACAAAAAAATATTATGATAATAAAACATTCTCGTTCTTGACCGAGAAAAACTTATAAAACAGTGCCTCGGGGACACATTGTTAATTCGAATAACTACAGATCGTCAGATATAAATAAAAACGAATCACACATACTGGCGTTAAGCAACTTTGACATTTAAAAAATATATGATTAACATGCGATGTGTATATATTGTTAGTATGGATGTCTGTACTCCCTAATGACGTATTATATGATGAAGAAGACTTATTTTGATAAAGCTACATCCGTTTCAGCTGTTACAGGTGTAAAATAAAATCCATGATTTGAAATTCTGTAGACTATATAGTGGATTTAGGACACAAAAACAGAGTAATTTATGCTAATCGAAGACTAGATCGGATGACGAGATATTAGTTTTATAAAAAACAGATGATATGAAAATGATTATCTACGCGTAAAGATACAAAAACGATTCTTTTTATTATAACATTTACAAAAACAAAAGGTTGTTTACTATGCCTTTATCGTGAAAATATTCAAAATAAATAATAACAAGAACACAAACCTTATATTAAATATATATATATATATTTTTCATTAATTACAAATTTGAATTGGTATGTATCCAAATAAAGTAATTTATCATGGCATGAATATCTTCATATTTTTAATATACATCAAACAATTTTTAGGAAATAACCTAAAAATTTAATATAACCTATAGTTTTACCTAAAGCAAATATTATAATTTTTTTGAATTTTTTTTTAGTTTTTTATTTTGTAAATTTAGCATTTGTTTTTAATATTTTCAACTTTATTCATAAAAGTATTAATATGATATTTTTTTTATAAATATATAAATATACAAATTTCAAACGCTTGAATTTTAATTAAAATAAAAAGCTAACTATTTTAACCTTTATTATTATTTATTTATTACATAAATCAGTATCATATACATTTCAAAAGATTAAATATCATCAACATTATTATAATATAAGAAGGTTTAAATTATTTAAACAAAAACTAACGAACTCTTTAAATACGAACGTTACAATGTTACAATATTTAAAGACCTTATAACATTGAAGTTTATTTGAGTTCAAAAATAAGCGATACAAATATTATGTTTAAAAACTAAGTTTAATTTAATATTTTATACTTATTACCCTGGGATAATATATATTTACAAAATATTATAATGACGGTCGCATACGAAGGATATTAAACAACACTAGAAAAATAATAAAGCAATCGAGAAAGATATTTATTGCCAGCTATATTCACTACAAGCGATAATTATGATAATGATAAATTATAGTATTGAAATATACCGGTTTTATTCAAATTTTTACTACCATTTAAGAAGGTTGGTCGTATTTTTTTATTAAACGGTCATTAATATACTTATTAGGATAGTTTTTGCGCATTGTGTGGTATTTCAAATGATTGATATGTATAACCTTGTAAAGTAAAACGCCCTTCCGTGCATCGTTATATAATTGTCTATTGAGCTCTTTTCATAAACCTTAATTAATAATGTATACATAAATAATTATTTTATTAAAGTACCTATATAGAAAATTCTGTGGATAGATATTATAAAAACGTACATATTACAGGCAGGGATGTGACGATTTAAATTTAATTTCGTTCCCTAGAAGAACCGTGGTATACAATATTACCAATTTAATATAATATTGCTACGTATACAATATCGATTATTCACTAGTTAAATTCTTCAAGTCCTAACAAAAGCTTTTTTAAATTCATAATTTAACATAATTCTTTTGAATATTCTACATAGAAACTCGAAAAATATCAAAAATTACATTTTGAAAAGTGTCTTGACGTTTAAATGAAGTATTTATATTTATTTATAGTGTAATTAATAATGACATAAACATTTTATTGATGTATAACGCTCAACATTAAGAACACCTTATTGATTTTATTTATGTTTATTACAAAGGCAGATAATTATATTAAAATAAGTATTACGACTAATAATTATCTTGGAGCATTTGATTTGTAGAAATTATAAATGATCTAACGAATTGCTACAAGCACATGTCAACAAAATATCAGTTGTTTGCTATTCGAATGGCGAATACTGCATTTTTAGAATGAACTAATACATCACTTTTTAATACTTTCATAGTCGATATTTATATTAAAATATATAAGTATTGACTAATATAATAAAAACATTTATGCTATGAAAGAATAAAATCGTTGCCTATTAAAATTAAAAAAAATATGTTTATACACGTTTCTAACATTATATTACAATCTTTATAGCATAATTATTATAATTAGATAATTTTATAAGTTAAAGAAATGTATCATAATTATAATTGTCTGGTATTTTTTAGGTATCCTTACGTGTTTGGAGAAATGTTTTGCATAGTCAGAGGGTTTGCTGCGGAGACATCGACGAACGCTACTGTATTGACAATTACAGCGTTTACCATTGAAAGATACGTCGCAATTTGTCATCCGTTTATATCACACACAGAATCTAATCTGCCCAGAGCATTTAAATACATATTAATCATTTGGGTTATAGCGTTAACACTTGCTTTTCCTCAGGTAAATGTTTCAACATATTTAAAAATTAAATTAGTAATAATACTTCATAATTGTACAAGTGATTTTTAATTTTAATTAAATATTTTTCAATGCCAATAATAATTTGATTAACACAAAAATATTACTAATCGAAAAAAAATGTCTTTGGTACCTATACGACTGTTAGTTATATTATGCGTATTATTCATAATTGCACAAATAATAGAGGAAACTTAAATTATTACAAACAAATACCTATACATATATTTTGTATTATATATTATATTACCTAGTATATTACCTTATTTTCACTCAATAGCTTATGTATCAAGAGTATAGGTAGATAGGTACTCACGTCTTTACAATTTAATAAATTTATATTCTAGTATAGTGTTCTATAATATATATTTTGCATTTTATAAAAACATTTTAAGTACATATTTAATAGAAAAATTGTTATCAGGAGTTCTATACCAAATAAGTTTTCTCATAATAATTATTTTCTGAAATAGTAAGATATTAAGTTCGGGTTTTTAGTAAACAATATATATATATAATAAACATATGTGTAGAGAGAATATACGAAAATAACTCAAATAATACCCTATTAAAAATAAAAAAGTGTATGAGTTTACACAACCTTGATAAAAAAAAAAAGGTTCAACACATAATTTTTATACATAGGTACCTATAATAGTATACATTTTATAAGTTAGTTGGGACATTACAAATAATCCATTTTCGACGCAATATCTTATTACTTTCAGTAATAAAAAAACAAATAATAAACACATTCGCACAAGTTATATTATATAGATCGTTATAATATAGTGTATTTCATTCGAAGAGTAAATTTCTTTGTTTACAATAAAAGTTCCGAGGCTTAAACTAAACGCTCAGACTCTAGACTACATTTCAAGTAAAACTTTTATTCATCAGTATTCTTAATGATCTCATAATATTGAATTGTTTTGCCAATGGCAATTGTAAGTTTGGTAGCCATAGGTTTTCAATGAAAAATAAAGATGTATAACGTTTCCGATTCGTCAAGTTATTTAGACACCGTAAATAAATAAAAATACATTTAAAGATATTTACGTATTTTACATATAATTATAAAAATTAATTTTTTTTTGGGAGCTTCATAAAAAAACTATATCGTTGACAAAAAGCTGTTAAGATTTGTCTTCTACCCTGTAAAGATTCCAAAATAAACTAAAAAGTACAACTAGAATAAACTAGAAATTTTAAAAATAAACCTATCATCTTTTTCTTTGAAATCTTCAGTATCATTGTAATCAACTATTATAGAATCCAAGGTATTTGTACTATTATCTGAAATAGAAACACGTGTCTTTAACGCTCTAATTATTGCAACACATTTTAAAATGACTAGTGTTTTTATTTTAGGTAATCTTAATAAATTATATTTATTTGCGGAAAAGATAAGTTTTAAAAAAGCACAATTTTATTGTTAATGAATACTGGACAAATCGAAGTATTAGAAGTCAATTTATCTGGTTTCTTTAGAGTTGCAGCTACTTTCGGTTCATGTTGCATTAAAATTTGTTGCGGTATATTTAACATAGAACTACTTGCTATGTGTGGAAAATTATGTGTTTAAATAATAGATAGAGAACTATTATATTATGTAGTAAGGAAGAGGTTATGGTTAAGTTTTGGTTGGAATGTAATAGACATAGAACTTTTAGCAGAAGTTTTTGAAAATAATCCAAACCATGGTTCTATTACATTAGAATTCTCAACTGGTTCAAATTAATGATCTATTAGCTTATTATTTAGTTTTGGTTCGATATTTGATAATGAAGTGGATGAAAAATCATTAATTGATGTTTATAAAAGTAAATCATCATTATCATCTATATCTGGTTCAATTTTGATTGTTTGTGTTGCAATAGAAGTATAATTGTGGGTGGATGTTGAGTTCACATTACTTTATTGAATAGTTTGTTGATAAATTCCATACGGTTCGACTGTAAATTATTATGCACAAAATTATTAGTTTCAGTTGTTGGAAGTTTTTGCTTGTAATAAATGACGACGTATAATCATCGCATGGTTCAATTTTTACAATGAATAAACTAATAACAGGTTTTATGATTTTAGAAACCTTAATTTTTGACACATTTGAATTATTTTTTAGTTCAACAGTTTTTGTCCGAGACATATCAGTAAATTTGTTAAATCTGTTATATGATCTTACGTGTATCTGTCTCTTTAGCTAATGAAAAACATTTTACAATTACTAATGTTTTTATTTTAAGCAATGAATTAAGTTTATTTGTGGGAGAGGTTAGTTTAAAAAAACCCCAATTTTATTGTTAATGAATACTGGACTAATCGAAGTATTAGAAGTCAATTTATCTGGTATATTTGATGTTGAAACTGTTTCCTGTTAACGGTTGTTCCTACATTATAATATTATATTTGTCCTTTTTTATTCGATTTCTGTAATATAAATATTCTACGTATCATTATTTAAGTTACTTACTGGTACATTATTATTAACTTAAAGTCTATATATCTTCTGTTTTTTAATTATTCAAATTCAATTTATTATTTAAACTGTGAGCTCAGTTTTGGATATTATTATCTATCCATCTTATACTATATATATATATATATCAATTATGTTATGAAGTTGGGTGTTTAAGATTAGTTTATTATATTTATAAACTATACATATTTATATTTATATTTATAAACTATACATTATTATATAAATTATAATAATTATTCTTAATATTAGATCACTATGTGCAAATTGAACGACCACTATAACTTGTTTGGATATTGGAGTTTTGTTTCTATATTATATTCTTTATTTACATACCTCTGCCGTATTATGCGTAGGGGAGAAAGTAACGAACCGTAATTTTATAAACTATACAAATAGAATGTAAACATTTTCCGAGACTGACTGCATTCTACTGCATCTGAACTTAAGATCAAATCTAGGGCGAGGAAACTGAAGATTTATTTCTGTGTATAAATTTTATACATTAATGTATTTTCTCTTATAGCTTATATATTAGCGATAGATCTAATATGTAAAACAAACTATGTTTTGTCATCAAAAACAAACGAAAATGAGTTTCACATAGATTTAAACTTATGCTTTATTAAAACAGCATTGCCTATACATTTTTAAAAATAACTAAAACTTTATATATGGTTAATATTATTGTAACTATATAATAAAACTTGTATTACATTTTCAGATTTTAATCTATTGCAATTTTTAAGCTAAAACCACCAAAAAGTCAATAATTTTTTCGAATTGATTAAAATTGACTAACAATTTTGTTTGATTTATGAAATACTTTTTAAACATAATATCAAGCGCTCTCTTTTATTATATTTTACTGTTTAATAAATATTGTTTTTTGTAAACTTTAATTATTATTCGAACATTATTGAATAGCAGTCATTTCAACGATAATCAGTATTGTATTATAAAAGTATATTATAAATGCAAAATGTAAATTAATTAAATATTTATAAATATTAACCGATGAAAATTACACAAACTACCACATTAATATTTTGTGTACGTCCTGCTAGTGAAATACTTTTTGTTAAAAAATTAATTTTTTGTATACTTAAGTATTAAGTAGGTATTAAAATATGAAATGTAACTACAAACAAAGTTTTGTCGATTTTTTAAACTGTCCACAATTTTATTAAGTTTGAAAATTTTATTTTATATTTTAGTTGACACTTTAATCATTATATTTTTTACTAATTTACTGCCGATATCTATTTAGGGAAGGGGTTGATACGGTGTATTTTGTCAACAAAAACAACTTCACAGAAAAAACCTTCAGGCTTTGTAGAATTGATGGATTTTAAAAACTATTTTACTATTTTTTTTTGTCTGAAATAAAAAGACTTCCTGCATTAAATTCTGATATTTTATTTTTTTTTTCAAACAATAGTATAAAATAATTTGTACAAAAGCTTAAATTTGTCTTATATTTAAAGATATGTTTTAATGTTTAAGATTAAAATATTGAAAAACGGTGTTCAATGTGGTCTGTAGAATATTTTCATCTAGTAGTAAAAAATGATCATCTTTGGTTGATTTTACAGACAAGACAGAACAGGATTATTCTTCCCGTAAGAGCATTTTTGTGGACAAAATTACATTGACATCGGGCGCCATATAGTTCTAATGAAATATTTAAGTTTTACATCTCAATTATTTCAATGAAAATAGTCGTATTTTAGTACAATCATCGTTGTCAAGATCTAGACTCTGTCTGGACCTTTTGTATGATTGTTATTTTTGAAGTTGTCTTTATTGTATTTTTCAATGTTATTGTTTGATCAACGCCGGCAAACATTGCCGTTTCATATATGAGTTATATAAACACGTATATGACCACAGATTTAATACCATAACGTAATAGAATATCGTAAACACAACAACAAAATAATCAAAATCTATAAAATTCAACTTCCGTTTTTGGTAAATGTAACGAATAATAATATCATGGTTGTAAAAATGCGTGTACTTGCCAAAATATGAGTAAATAATAAATATTCTTTCAATGTTGTTTTTTTATTTTGTTTTCATCATAATAATCATAACACCCATAAATTCCTTCACATGAATTTAAATTATCTAGATTTATTCATTTTATTTTTGATCATACAATAGTAACCGGATGACACAGCTATAACGGCCTGTTGAAATTAACAGCATTATTTTCGATTAGTTCTGTGTTTCTTTCTCTTTGTTCAATGAATCTATTGCCAATAGTCCCTATTTACTATAAAGTTGTAACCGTGGTCACTTATGTGTTAAAAATTACCATCCTGATCATTTTTTTTTTGCCATAATTTTGTCGACGTCAATGTGGATGTCTTGAAATAAGTTTGTTTTACTTATTCGAACAGATAAAGCTCTTATTATTACAAAAGTACGCAACAAAAAATTTTAAAACTCGATAAACATTCATAATATTGTACATTCCATTACCACATATTATACTTTATTCGATTTAATAACATTTGTATTGTATGGCCATGATATTTTATCATCCCATGGCAAATTGTATTTTAAATCGTTCAATAAGAAACTGACATTAACTTTTAAAACAATAAAGTTATTTGTAATATTTTCTGTTTATCATCACAAAAATACATTAAAATTATTAAAATTAAAATATTTTACCTATTTAATAAAAAATGTCCAAAGTATTACTTACCGTGAAAACTATGTCAGCATTCAATACCTAAGTTGGTTAATTGTTTCAGTTTCACCATGTGTATTTAACGTTTTATTCAATATAATTAAATACATTTTTATATAACTAAAAAGTTGATAGTTTATTTCACATAACATTTGTACATCTAATATAGTTTATAGTTTTCAAAAATGAATGAAGAATATCGATAATATGATGATGATTTGACAATTATAAATTGTTTCTTTAAATATTTGAGAAAAATGAAATGTTATTTTCAATCAATTTCATTTTATATGTTTATTATATTAAATTGATACAATTGAGAACAAAACCTATTTATTAGAATTATTGATATGTCTATTATTTCAATGAGTCGAACAAAAATAATGAAAATAAAATATGACAGTTGTTTAGTTTTGTTTATCGTAGTTAAAATAAAAGTCTGAATTAACCAACATAAAGAAGCAATGTTCTGTATTTTATAGTAAACTGTTCTCGGTTTATTTAACGTTTTAGAACTAAAACTATCTGCTTTTTCTAAATGCAGTTTACATTTAGAACCATAAATTACAGCGATGGTCTCAACTTTGTTCCTAATTTTATCAACAGAATCTGATTGTTTCATTAAGACGAGACATGAACCTTTTAAAACTTTAACAATTTATGCACTGAAAAACAATGTTTCCAGACTTATCATTTCATTATACGATGAAAAATTTCCATCGACCAGTCACACCAAATCGAAACCTTGTATATTCCACATACATAATTTTATATTTGACATGTTAGACCTAATACCATTGCATTATTATAGCCGTAAAATCAATATTGGTAATATGCATGCGAATAACAGTTGAATATTTTTTGTAGTTAATTTTAAAGTGCTAAAGGTTAAAGTAGCGTTCTTAGCCTTTGAAGTGAAATCCTATTTTGACCTGTGAATAATTTTGCAAGGGTCAGGTGACCCTATACTTACATATAGTTTTTAATGATTTTTTTTGTAGAGTATTGAAAAATATACATACTTACATTATGTATTTATATATTTAGACATCGGCCAATACAGAAATCTAGATTTTTACATTATTGTAAAATATTCTAAGTAGTATAACTCATGTAGGTCAGCTTGAACTAATTTAATTTAATAAAATGCCACAGAAAGGTGTTAATATATTAAGTTACATATATAAATATACTGAAATTGAGAAAATTTGAATTATTAGAGTATGTTACGTTACAACGTTTGTATAATAAATATGGTGCTACTTTCACACCATTGCTTGCTGTTACATTAAATTATATCAGATATAATATTATATTCATATGTATATATTATTATTTTTCGTTAAAACAATATAAACATTGGAGCTCATAAAATTACCAAATATTTCTCTTTCTCCCAGTAAGTACTATGTAAATTACGAGAGCTATTGATTATATTATATTTCAATTTTCAAACTTGCTGCTCCTGTTTTCCGTGGAAAACCAAGGGTTGTAATAAAAAAAACATAGTTTATAGTCTGACGCTCAAATCTGCTAGGTGAGTACAATTTTCGCCTTACTAAGTATTATAATAGTTCTATCCACCAAAGTTTGTAATTATTAACGGCTGACTTATGTTTTCTAATCAATGTTTTAATGTTTTATAATTTAGTTTCTTTATTTGCCAAAACCTTTGAGTGAGCATAAAATTGTTTAAAGAAATTTCATTCAACAAGTATAAATAATTCCACCACGAGATAACGTAACCCGTAGATCATTACTTATAGTTAATTATTAGCCATTATAGTGATAATGCTTAGTGATTAGTAATAATAATATAAAAGTCTATAACCTCGAATTATATGACAACTTAAATAGGTAATTCACAACATGTATTAAGTTTAATGAATCATTTATTTGAAACTGTTTTAAAAATTTTAAACCTCAATTAACTTTTAAAAAATAATTTATATTATATATTATATTATTAAATGTAAAATGTCTACAAAAATATGCTACTGTTAAAGATATTGAGATTTATAAAAATAAAATATTAAAATATGTAGGAATTACGGTATGCATGATTTTAATTAAATCAAGGTTCTTAGTAAAATGACGATCATCACAGATATATATCTTTACCTAACACACTTATAAATAATGACTTCCAGACACATAGTTAATTTGTTACATTATTCAAATAATCATTTTGATAATATTGTAAAATTAATGATTTTATTATAAAGTGTTCTATATTTTAAACTTAAAAGCTTAACCATTATAATTCGTTCATTTATTTTACGATATTAACTGACAATACATAGATTAGGATGAGTTTGATAAAAAATAGACATTAATATACAAATAAAAGAAATATGAATTATATATTATGTTGTAAATGTACTCTTCTTATAAATATTACCTGAATAAACATTTAAATCTACTATTATAATAAAGTTGTTAAATTATAATCATACAATTTGTTTAAGGGGATTTCCTTCTATTAGCTTTAAACTTGTGCGGCTGTTGTTAAAATATATATTTTTTATTACTTTTTTATTGTACTACGTATTGTCTAGTGTGTGTCGCACATCAAAAAAAAAAAAAAAAAACACCAAGGGAGACGCCGACACTTTTGCTCACAAAAATCTATCACTGTTTAAAGTTACTTGACTCGTTTCACGGGGTTCTTTATGGGAGATAAGTTTTCAACAAATTTTTATGTTGCTATATTCAATTATTCAAGCGGAAAAATATATTAGTTTATTGATGGTTTTTCGTTGTCCTTAGAAGCAATAGATCATATTATACGTCATATGTCTTATGTGTATCATACAACAAATATTGTTCCCGTAAACTCTTTTCAATACTCTAAATCAAGTTATTTAAAATAAAACAATCAACTTAGAATTATTTAGAGCATATTTTTAGCGTAAAGACTTATCTCCTTTTTTTCAGGCCAACTAAACTAAGTATATTTTATTCATTTTTCCGTGGAGGGATTGAATAATCTGGATGAACATGCACTTGATATCTAATAATATACACTTTGACACATTGACCAGGCCACGACGGCTTAGCTAAGATGGCAAGCGTTTTCCCCAATCGAGTTTAAGTATATAACAGTTGACGAAACAAATACATATATATTACCTGTGTATATAAATATTGGATGTAATGATGAAATTATCAGATAGACACGTTATATTACGGTGTATTATAATATTTATGATATTTATTATAGCAGGGAGTATTATAATCCTATATTTTAAATAATTTGAATTAATAAATTAAACACCGGAAAAAAAGAAATATTCTGCGTCTTTAATTGTCTCGCTGATTTAAAGCCTTGGAGTGCACACTGTACACAAAACTGTTGATCCGTGGTGTGACTATAAGTGATAATTTATGTTCCACGGGTCTTATTAGAGACCTTAGGATATTTTTTTATCCAAAACTAAAATTCGATTGTCATATTAACGTGGTTATTAATAAATCGCATAAATTATTAGGTTTTATTAATCGTAATTGTGCGGAATTTACCGATAAATTTACTTTAAAATCGATTTACTGTTCGTTAGTACGACCCATCTATGAATACGGTTCAGTTATATGGTCTTCCTAACAGTTAGACAATAAATCAAAATTGGAAAAAGTACAACAAAAATTCTTACGTTTCATCTTATGCTTTATTCCTAGAGAACTTCACACTACTTACAATTCATTGTTACCTATATTAAACCTTCAAACGTCAGAATAGAGACGTATAAGTCTTAACTTATATTTCCTATATAAGCTTTCTGTTGTTAATGTCCATTGCTCAGATTCTTTAAGTCGTTTATTCTTCTATATACTAACTATTGATACACGATTAGCAAACACATTTAAGATCATTTAACATAATTTAAGCTTACAAATTAACAACTGTACAAATGACATTTCCTCAAATAGAGTA
This sequence comes from Pentalonia nigronervosa, assembly GCA_014851325.1. Classification (NCBI taxonomy): domain Eukaryota; kingdom Metazoa; phylum Arthropoda; class Insecta; order Hemiptera; family Aphididae; genus Pentalonia; species Pentalonia nigronervosa. Next base: position 58,477 of record JACXSJ010001491.1, read on the forward strand.
ATGCAAACCGTTAATAAATTAAAAACTGATATGTTCAACTCACTAAATTTATACTCATTCAAATTGTATTGTAATTCTTTAATTCTTAACTCATAATTACACTATGTTTATATTATAATATAATTATTGTTATTGTTTTTACTATTATTATTATTATCATCATCATCATCATCATTATTAATATTATCTCCACCGTGTTCTATCTTGTCTATCACAATGATTGTAATGCTGTTGTTTATTGTAACAAGGCCTTGCCCATTTAATACCAAAAAAAAAAAAAAAAATAATAAATAAATAATTAGACATCCAAATTCGCATTACAATAATGTGGAAAAATAATGTATACAAATGTGATTCATATAAGATATAACTGATATTATTATATTTTGTTCTGTATCAAATGAAAAAATGTTAAAAGCATTTTTCAGTCTGCGTTAACCATCGTTCGATTTTATGTTATTTAATTCCGGTAAAGTATAAATAAAGTAATGGACACAGTCAGACAACTTCACAGTCCGGAGCATTATACTGGTCAACACCCCCGTAATTATTTGAAGTGTATATATATTATTATTATATGTATATAGAATATTTCAAAATTACAGTAGTTGGAAATCGAAACAGTAATCGTTTTTATATTTAATATTAAAAGGTTTTTTTATTTTTTGGGATATTATATTTTCGAGTAGACCATTAGTGTATTAAATTTTATGAATACGACTACCTATGGTTTTAGTTAATTTATTCATTTAAAATAAAATATTTATTAAACCCAACTATAAAATAATAAACATCAGTATTGATATTATAGCATAATATTATCTGCATATGTAAAATTGTGTTAAGAACTCCACATGATTAATATACATATTTCTATGACTTTTTATAGTAAAATAAACGTATTATGATTTATAATAATACAGTCACTGCAACTACCAGTTAAATATGTATATTTATTTTTTTATCTATATAACCTAATTATTCAATGAATTGTTACTCCTGTTGAATTTTAATTCAGTACCATTTGTACGTTCAAAATTATTATTAATATTGTATTTTCTCTATCTGAAGTAGAATAGTCTAAAAATGGCAATGTAATAAAAAACCATATGATAGGATTTGAATTTTTCAAACTGTCCAGACGCTAACAATTTGTCTGGCTTCAATAGTTCATTGTGTGCATCCCATGAACTGTTTGATTACAAAAATAAAATAAAATCATTTACAACATTACAGTACGAATGTGGAATATACCTATACTATAGAAACAGTATATTTTTAGAGTGAACTCGGACTACTACTTATCTGAGGTTTGAAAAAGCAATCGCAATGTCTGATATAATATTTTATATTCTACTATATTGAATGGAAATAAAATATTATGTCGTCTGTATATTATATAAGTATAAGTCAATGGATTTTTTTCGGCTTGAATGTTTATTTCTGAAACTAATAAGAAAAAAGCTTCCCAAGTATAAAAAACAATTAGATATTCTGTTCCCGCAGATTTCTGCAAACAATACTTAATGTAATACTATTATAGTAGACGGATATGGAAAAATAATATTTATGGCTTATTTTATGTGTACTTTACATACTCGTGTTTTATTTAAATAGGTATACAAAGGTAGCTAACGAAATGGGTTTAAATTGCACTCTTGAGTCCGCGATACTACGGTTAAACAAGTCGTGGCTGGTATCGTATTTGTCTTGTCGAGATTTAACGGGAATCTTATGTACATTTTTGATGTGACGGGGTGAGGGGTAACCCGGGATTTTTGTGGTTAACCGTACGCACAACGAGGTTTACAAAGTTCTAACAAACAAAAAAAGGTTTAACCAGGACGCAAACGGAGTTCAATCGTGGTTGTGTGTTGCGGTGTCGAGGGGTGGGGATGCATAGCTGTCGTGAGTGAAAAATAATAAATAAATTCGCTCGTAATCTCTTCTTTCTTTTTTTTATTCATCGTAAAACCTTCAGTGCACGGCGTCGTGTATGATGATATCACAACTAAATGTCATATTCGTCTGTGTAGGCCATACAGATGGGACTTGTGTACGGACGTGAACAGGACGGCTCGGTCATACCAGAACTGTCTACGTGTGGACTGGCCAACAAGCTTCCGTACGCATTCGAGCTGTCATCGGTACTATTCTTTCTGGCCCCGTGGACCCTCATCATCGTCTTGTACATACTCATTGGCCTCAAATTGTACAAATCCAAGCGCGACTCGTCCAGAACAACGTGCTCGGCTCACTGCCGGCACACCGCATGCCTGAACTCCACCAACACCAGGGCCACCGGGCGCGTAGTTAAAATGCTGGGTAAGTATCCCACCAATATATCAATATATATATTTATTTATTTCATTATTTATATACTACGTTTTCAAAAATGGAAAATTTTTATGGCATTAAAAAAGTATCCTGTGAGTGATGCAAAATGTTCGCAGTATTTAGATATTTAGTTTATAAAAACTGTACTTGACTTAATATTATATTTATCTTATGTTTTAACAATCTAAAAAAGCAAGGGACTCCATTTGAAGAAATAAATTTGCGTCAGTCAAGACACTCCTCTAATGATTTAAAATACTAAGTATTTTAAAATATAGTAGTTTTGAATTCAACAATTTAAATTTGAATGAATGGATAATTATAGGATAATATGAGGTTGATAATACCTATATATATTTAATATTTATAATTGCATATTGTAAAATAATTCCAAACACTGTGATAAACTTCACGTATTTGCAGCCTACCGCAGAGACAAACAAATAAGTTTTCGTTAAATCTGAGTGAACAATTTCAGTATATATTTTATGGTTTTGTATTATTAGAAAAATATAAATTAAATTATATATTTTTTAGTTTGCTGAAATTTAAAGTTTTGTTTTATTCTAATTTGATGAATAGTGTATTAATAGAGAAGGGAAGTCTTGCGACAATTTGGACTAAAAATGTAGCGCAATTGCTTAAGAACTAAAATGACTAGTGCATAAGGAAGTCAGAAAAAACTATTTACTTCTTTCTTTTCAGCCTACCTAACATAACCATTTATAAGGAAAGTGTGTTCAATGTTAATTGTGTTATAGGTACAAGTCTTTCTGAAATTTTATATTATTGCTGTAAATTTTAAATGTTCGTCGACATTTATTGGGAGTTAAGATTAAAAAAAGAAATGTACAAATATATTATGTCAACAAAAAAACATTCGATGGGTATTTTGAACTCGACGTTTTTTTAATTTTAAAGCGTTAGACATGATGTTGTCAACACAAAATGCTACTGAATGACGTGGAATAAAACCATTATTGTAAATTCAAGTGATGCCAAATCTCAATTCGCTTCATTTAAATTCCAAAATTAAACAGCAAAAGACAAGCAAAAGATTTTACATATATAAGTATCGTTTAATATAAGTGATTTATTTTTCTCAAAATTACAGGTATTTTTTATTATATTATATAAATAGATAACGTATACAAATTAAGTTGTTTTCATAAACACTAATTAAATAGAAATAATTTTTCTATTTGCAATATATATATATATATATATATATTATGGCAATTATTATAGTAGTGTGTTGTAAAATTAAAAAAAAAAAAATAGTTAATAATTATAAAAATGTATTATTGAACTTCTACGTCATATTATTATATCGAACGGATACATAGTATTCTTCTAGATGGCTGGGTTATAAATTAAATAAATTGTACAGAAATTTAAAGTTTGAATAGCTGTGATATTTAAGGATTTAATTTATGACCATGGTAATTTTTTTAATTTCTATTAATATATGTGTAGTTTTAATCATCCAGACTTGGTATTTTATCATGGGGATACTCGTCAAATATTATTAATTACTATATTCAATATATGTTAAAAAATCTTTATTTCTTATTACTATTAGTTACATTTTTTTTTATTAATAAGTGATCAAAAAATTCCAATAATTTGAGACCTGCTTATAATTTTTTTTTTTGAATGCTAAACTGTACTAAAATATATTTAAAGTATTTGCCACTAGTCATTATAGTAACAAAGGTTTGGTAAAAAACCACATTAGGTATTCCAAGATGAGCGAAGGGAAACAATTACCCGATAAGTATTATATATTATTATATTAGTCTGTATCTTTTTGATTTTTTTTATGTTAATATTCTATATTACTAAAAAATTGTATGAATTTTAATAATTTTAATCACGATTATAGAAAATGATACACATTTTTAGTTTTAAACAAAATAAATATAATTAAACAAATACTATTATTTTTGCTGAAATCAATTATGACCAAGGATACAAGTTTTCATACACGTATGTCTTATACAGGTATTATAATATATATGTCATATATATTTAATGGTACACGAATAATGAAAACCTTTTTACGAAAAAATTATATTTAAAACTATATTTTATAATAAAAACAAAAAAAAATCAGTGACATTTATGTGACCAATACCAAATATGTGACCAAATTGTTCATGTCACTAGTATTTATAGTAAGTATTTTTTGATTGACTTGACATTATTTTAAGTTATTTTGTCTAAATGAGAGTCGTTCAAGCTCCTGTATTCCACATTCGTATTGTTACGTTAACAAAAGATTCAGCAAACGAAAAATTAAACCCTAGTTTCATACAAGATATATATCAAAATGATTCTGATATATAATCTGATTTTATTTCATACTCGTTTAATTTATTTCAAATAGATATTTATATAATATCTTAAAAGGAACTTTACTACAAGTATAAATAAAAAACTAACTATAAGCCAAGATATTTTCGGATAAGTTCAAAGTATATAGAAATTATACATCTTAATATACAAACATTAAATATTGATAATATCTAGTTTGGCAAAACTACCATATTATGAGTATGTCATTAGCAAAGTATAGCTGTATTTAGCCGCCAAATGGATAGTTGTTATCAAAAGTAGGATCGTTATCGTTTTACAGATGTGTAAATATGGTATTTTAGTGTTAGATAAATAAGCCTAAATGTTCTTTTATTTACAATGAGTAGTTTTTGTAATTTTATAAACTGTTTTTAAAAAATTGAGAGCAGTCAAGCTAATGTTGAAACCCACCAAGTATTCTTTGGAGTTGTCAAAATTGATTTTTGGGGTATATCGTTAAATCCAGGGAAATCAGGCCATAATGAAAGCCGGGTAATTGATGAGTCTCGACTTCAACTGATGAACATTTTGTAAAACGATTTCTGAGGTTAACCAGATTTTTCAGACGTTTTTTGGAATAGTATTAGGGAGGTTGCTAAACTGTTTTTGTGTTTGATAAGTAAAAACTAACTATTTATTAGGAAGGAGGAGCAAAGACATGCATTCAATCAACTTAGAAGGTATTTTACTGGTGGTGTGATACAAATGATGCTTTCGTCACAGAGTTTCATGTTGATCCGAGGGTTACTAGATTAGGAGCGATATTTCTGCAGTATCGCCAGGTGATAGTCTTTGCGTCGTATATTATATAAATAGGAAGACGAGCAATGCCAAATCTTGATATCACTCACGCAAATTTGAACTGCTGTGTGTGCCATGACATAATGAATCAGTATGAGTTTTTAATTATTCACACCTTTAACCAATCTTCCTCCAGATGACAACCTATTTAAATATTACGCAATGAGTGAATTTGGAATTTTCCGCGTGGATTGTTCATTGTAAGGAACATCGAACATGGCGACCAACAAACATGGTTAGGAGTGTAACAAATGCAAATTGGAAAATTGGGCAGTGTCAGAATTACGGTTGAAGAATAGTAATTTGAATGCGTGGATTGAACGATTCGAGTTATTTGTGTTATTAAATGAAATAAATGTACACACAGAGCAGTTAATATTTTTGACACTATTTGACAATTATGGATATTTGTTATTAAGAGATCTGTGTATGCCATTGAAATCAAAAGGCAAGAAGTATTATGAACTTAAAAATATATTGATTGATTGTATAATTCTTTAACCAAACGTGATCATAGAGCATTACAAATTTAAAGAGCGCAGACAACCTACCAATAATTCAGCGATTCAATACATAAAGACATTAAAAAAAGTTGTCGGAACATTGCGAATTTGGAACTTTACTGGATGATGCTTTAAGAAACTATGTTATATTTGGTATTATTAAAGACATAATATTAAAAATCGATTGTTTATAGAAGGGTCTTTGACATTGAAAGTCGGACTATTTTTATTTAGAAGTTGTGTAGATAATATGGTATATTGGTGTTTTTGTGTAAAATTAAAAAGCCGATATGTTATTTTATTACAACGAATCGTTTGTGTATTATTATAATAACATTTATGTATTACTTTTATTTCAATGTGGCTGTTTGTAGTATTATAACAAAGTTGTATTTACTGAATTATTAGTGATTGTAAACGACATGATGTATTTTTATATTGAATATTGGGATAAACGAATCCAGAATAGTTGGCCAAATACAATTAATCAAAAGATAGTTCATCAAAATAAATTCATCAATAACATTTTTTGTTAAGAATATTTTATCAATGATAAAACTATTTTATGTATTTAATTTAGATTAAGGTTTTTATTTATTCAATTTAAATTAAATTAAGTTAAGTCATCACAAAATAATATTTATATTAATTAAATTTTTTTTAAATATAGACGTCACTTATGTTTATATATATATATATATATATTTAAAATAATATTGTAGGTAGGTACAATTATTGCTCTCTGTAATCATATAATTTAATTTTAAGTCACTTATTTAAACAGAAATATAAAATATATTTTTTAATTTATATTATTATAATACTAAAAAAATCAGCAGTTTTGTCAAAATATATGTATTGTCGGCTTAAAGCAAAAACTCACAAGTAGTAAAACAGCAATATTTGTTAAATACGTTTTTTGTTTTAAAAATTGTATTTAACAACATTAGTAAATTTTTAAAAAAACTAAAAAAAAAACAGGTTTTAACTAATAATTTGATGTTTAGTGGCCTTACACAAATTATAAACTTCAAGTTTATAAACAAGATTGAATAATAAAAAAAAAACCGAAATTTTGCCGTTAATGTGTTTTTATTTTAAGTCAACGATATAATATATCGTTATATTATTTATACTATTTATTTATTTTATATTATTATTTATGCGATATAATATATTGTTATATTATAACACGATTATGATGATATGGCACTACACCATAATATTGGACTACTACACTATAATATTGGAAGATAAAGAATCAGTTTTATATTGTTATTTATTAAATTAAAAATTAACACTATAAAGTATAAATGTAAAATTTTAAAACAAAATCAAAAATAATTATTATTTGATCAATTGTATTATTGATAAATTATAGATTTGACCTAACCTTTTCAAGTACCATGATATACATCTTATTTACTTAAAACATGTTTTTTCCTTGGTTTATAATTTATAAACTAGTGCAATAACTAAAAAGTATACTTATTACTTGAAAAAATATAACATTGAACCGAAATATATTAAGAGAATCAATATAAAGAGATTCAAAACATATAAATGGATACTTTGTTTGACTTTAAAGAATAAAAATTATTTGAAATAAAATATTTTATTATAAAATTTTATTTTCAAAACAAATGTTTATTTTATTATATTACTTTTCACTATAATGTTGACTATTTTTTAAACCAATCAAAATGAGTAAAATTACTTATAGTTTACAATTATAGATACTATTATAGATGGTAGATACTTCTCTAATTCAATCTATGTTAGAAGGAACACAAATATCATTTGTGACATTTGTACCCATAAATAAACGTACATATGTTGTAAGTGAGATTAATCTTATATAATATAATAGGTACATTACTAATATTACTATAAAATACTGAACAACTCATTCAACGTTAAAAACATTTTAAAGGATTTTTTTTTACATTTCAGATATTTTTTCATTATTTAAAAATTATTAATTGAACATTTAGATGCACAACTTACCAACTTACAGAATTATTGAATAATTAAAATTTATAAATAACATGTTTTAATTCTAGAACAACTATCCTAAAATTTAATCGTCTATGTTCTGGTCACACATTTTTAACTGCTTATTCTTACACACTGGACTTAAATGACGCTCCTTATGCACCTTACACTTAACAGAAAGTCTTTATGTTATATCCGACATTCTTTTTGACTGACCTTCTTTGCACATGAAACGCACTATTCTGTTTAACTCCCTTAAAGCCCTTAATATCACCTTAAATCTTTTTTTTATTCTTAACTCTAAATCAGAAATAGTCATAAATCTATTCGTAGTCTTTATATTAGAGACTGGTTTTAATAATTAATTTTATTAAAAATATATTGCATTATTTGAACCTTACTGTATAATTGTTATTCACTATAATTGTTGTGCTATAATTGTATATACAAAAATCTAAAAAAAAAAAAAACATGTTTTAATTTAAATCGTTGAAAGTTTAGTACATTTGGATGTATTAAAATGCTTAAAAAATAATCAAACAAAACTGTATTTCATCAATTAATTCTTTTAACTTGTTATAATTAATGTAAAAAAGTCAATTGTATAAAGATGAAGCAAGTTCAGCCGAAAATTTATGCAAACTGTTTAAGAAATTCTATAGAACATTCATTTTTTAATCATTTGAGGCATAATAGTTATATATATAATATATACTGAAACATAAGACTTTCATAACATGAATTATTTCATTTTATTTTATAATATTTATGATTTTATCAATTTATCAATATATTATCTGTACTGGACCAATATTTTAATATAATGGAACAAGTTATTAAAATAAACATATAATTATATAGGTTTGATAATAAATATCGATATTTTAATTAATATATAGGCAGATTTTAAAAATCAAGTAATTATACTTGACCAGAAAAAATATATTGAATCAAATTCTATAAGATTAGGTAATTTATATTTTACACTAACAACTTGTTTATTTATTTACTATGTATTGTTAATGATCGTTTAGTGTTCTTTTGTATAAAATAAAATTATTGTTACACTTAAATTAATTCATAAAATCATGAAAAATTCATATGTATTTCAACAAAATGTCACCATCAAAACAAAATAAAAATAAAATCACAACAATGACTAGTTTGATTTGTAATATACCTATTATAATAATCATAAAGAATATTAAACTAGAATATAATATTGGACTCTTGCACCAACCCTGTATTTTGATCACCACCTCCCACCATGCATGTTCGTTCCATAACTTCCACTCCCCATCCATAAATATTCATATAATTAAATAGTTTTATAAATTTATTAAAAATAAACAACAATAGTTTAATATCAATATTGAGTTTGATTACTTGGATAGGTATGAAATATGTATTTACTTAATTTACTTTAAATAAATCAATAAATAATTTTGAAATGCGAGAATAAATCTGATACAGTAATATTATTAGAAAAGTATATTTTTTAAAAATGTGAAATTTGTGAACGTTATTACTTATTAATCTTTACGTTATTTCTTTGTATAGGTGTATGAAAAAGATTTTTTAATTCAGGGCAACGAATGGAAGAGACAAGCTGCCAAAAAAATATTTGATGTAATCAAGTGATGAGCGTTTTTAAGTTATTTTTTCTCTGAAATACATATACAATATTACACGTCTATCCAGATATTTTAAGATTAATATCGATATTTAATTTATTTATTTAATTTTTTTTTTTAATAAATTCAAATATTTTTTTTAAATGTCTAATATATTTCGTCCGTCAGGTAAAAAACTAACTAAATGAAAAAATAAATAGTGTAGTAGAACAATATTAAAATTGTGAACATTTTCACTTGACCATGTCTTTTTACATAACGCTAACGATATATAATATATAAAAGTGGATAGTGGCTGCAATGTAACGGGTATGGTGCAATCGATAATTTTAAAAGCCCTTATTTCATCCTTCCGTTATTAGATGGATTTATTTGAACCAACTCAATATTTTTTATGGATAAAATAGAATTCAGCATGAGCTCTGAACCAGAGAGCCAATGATAGGCATCCGCTCTGTTACGTCACTGTACATAATATGCCGAATAATGAAATTAAGATTACAAATTAATAATAAGCCCAACGCACATATTGAATTGCATTACAAAGCCCATCGCCGTGTTGAAATAACCTTAGCCCTTAGAAACTAGAATCCAGTGTCATTTTAGTCCATTACTCAAAATCCATGTTAATGTTAGCAAAACCTCTCGTTAGCCCTGTTACTACCTCGAAACCTCGTGAGGGATAGATTGTAATTAGATTTCTTCTATTATTCTTCAACTGAGTTAATATTACAATAATGCACTGATAAATGAAGAATTAACGTAAATAATTTAAAGACATTTCATTGATATAAATACAGTGCAGTTGAAAAACTATACATCTTAACCTGTTGGACGATGAACTTTGTAATTCAAACTATTTTAATATATATAAACAAATATTGTGACGAAGAGAATATAATACTGGAACTAATCTTATTAATTACGAGAGAAAATAAATGTACAGAAATTGTGGTATGTTAAAGTTAATTACTTCATTGGAATAGGAAAAAGAAAATTACAAAGCACTGACAGTCTTTGATAGCTTGTTCTTAGGGCGTAATATTATATTATAAGTGGTAGTTGTCACTACAGGTTGTGACCTATATTATGTGATTTATTATTTTATCTTGCTGTGCTATTTTAAAACATCAACTATTTTGCTTACGGATTCAGTATTATTTTTTGGTGTTATTGTTTTAATTAGTTTTGAATTAAAATTAGAAGAACATTATTATCTTAGTTCCAAGAACTAACTACTCGTTGAATAACAAAATATTAAAACATAACAAATATACGTTTTTTTGGTGAAATAGTTTTAAAATTGACTATGGAGAATTTTACATAATGTAAAACATTTGTGAGATATTATACATTTTATGTTAGGTATATGAATCTAAAAAATAAAAAAAAATATTTTTATTTCGTTTCGAACTTAAAACAGAAGTAATAAAATTATATTTAAATTTACATTAATATGTGGAACTTTGAAGGATTTTTATTTTAAATTCCACGTTTTTAGAGCTTATAAATTATAACACATACTTACCTCACTGAAAAATAGTCAGCTTAATATTTTACGTGAGTGAAAACTCAACTTTATTTTATGTTCGATTATAAAGAAAGAAAATAGCATAAAAAATATGTAAGTAATTTTAATATTTAAGACATTTATTTAAAAACATTCTTTTTTATTTAAAATTTACTTTGAAAATATAGGTGATTAATATAACGTCATTAATCTATTTAATTAATCATTAAAATTAAAAGTCGATATTATTTCGTTGGTTAAGAACCTAAGCATAAGAATTTTATTAAATTTGGTTATATGGCATATGTATATTGTATGTTCATGCCTGAAATACAAATACAACTGCTGTAATCATGTCCATCGCAAAAAATGTAACTCAAGTAAAAACACAGTAAAATGCTGTCAAATAACAATTGGATGCAAATAGATTATAGATTATCTCATTCACAAAGGTTTTATAGATAGTTTAAAAAGTTGGGCTGAATAAATAAAGTAAACTTCAATATCCTTACTGCCATCCTATCTATTTTTAATTACTAAAATCATTGCACGGTGCACACCATAAAATAAGTATGACATTATAATATAACACATTTTAATCGTCGAGACTAATTGTTACACAAAGTTTCAATAAAAAAAAAAAATTATATATATTTAACACATTTACAATATAATGCGAGTTAAATTAAGTACTATATTATGAAAAAATAAAATTATTACCGGGTATTGGATTTGTAATGAAATTAAATATAAACCAAACCGTCACCCTTAATATTATTTACGCACGGGTTTTCATTAAAACATAATGCCAACATTATTCAAACCTAATTAATATGCCATAATCAATACTTTTTTTTTATTTAAATTAAAGATATATTTGTTCTTATAATTCAAACGACACGTAAAAATTTTTCCGATAAGGTGACCTAATTTTAATGTGTACGTAAATTATTAAAATGTATAGATATCATTATAATATCTATGGAATCGAAATAAATTATATTATATATATTAAGATGTGTTAGGGTACTTATTTATTAGAATTATATTTAAATGTGGATGGCTATTTTTGGTATATATAATTTATGTAATACATAATATATTAACAAACTGCCATTAAAACATGAAAATTAATAATTGTATTAAAATAATCATTGCCAACTTAATTTAAAATTTATCTAAACTAGTCTGGGCAAAATAGGAATTATATAATAACAATATTTGAATGAATTGGGGAGTGTGTAGCCGTTCTCTTAAAAATAATAAGAAAAAGAAAAAACGAACATAACAAATAGCATTTCATACCAACCGAAACAAATGTAAATATTCCAAATAATAATTTAATATCAGTTTGTGTGCCAGCCTGTACTAAAATACATTAATTTTGTATAATATATTCGTTTTCTTAATCAATAATCACCTGTTGTTTAAAAAAAAAAACTTTATAACTTTAAAGTTTACTTACATTTGTTTTTGTTACTAGTAAATTATGAAACATGGTTTTTAACGGTATTAATGAATGCATTATTTGACCACGATTACTTACCAAGTATTATTTATTTGTATATTTCACATAATATTAATTAAAATTAATTAAATTAATAAGCCTAATCTAACTCCCATGTATTTTAATTTTTGTTCACATTCACAGTAGTTTAATTCTTAATTAAATAATAAGCATTTAACTAATAACCTCCATTTTTTCATATTACTGTTAATCAATGATAATATGAATAAAAATAATAGTCAAAGTCATTAGAGTAGGGGTCAATTAAATCCGTGATTACTGAGCAACGATTCACTTTTTGTACTTCCCACTTTTAAAACAACAAATTGCTATATACTTCAGTTGTCACTAAGGTGTATAATAAAATAAATAATAATTATAGTTATAATAGATGTATAAACTATAAATAGTCCTTAAATACTATAAATTAAATAATATTTAAATATATATATATAAATACTTATAAAATATACACATACAATACTGAATATAAATCACGGTTATATTGATAATGGTATAGGAATTTTAAGTTTTAGTATTTGTTAACTTAACCGGAACAAATTTTGCTTATTTTCTCAATTCTTATCAGTTTTAAGAAAATGGCTTTTGGCCCCGAATTGTATACCTGGGTGAAACAGTTTCTACCCTTGTAATACATACCAATATGTATCATTTTAAAACTGTTAGAGCAGATTCGTTTAGATAATATACGCACCTGTTTATGTCATATGTCAACGTTCCGTTAAGTAGATTTCACGTATAAATAAATCACATAACTCCAAAGATAGATATAAATACAACTACAACATAATAATAATAATAATAATAATAATAATAATAGTCAAAACAATTATCTTATTAAAATTAAAAAAAATAAGTATACAAAATAATCAAAAAAAAAAAATCAGTACGGTAATGTATCGAAATTTGTGTTTGCTTGGTTATCACGATGGGCAGAGTTAAAAATATCGCAGTTTTATCAAGTTCTAAATTTGACCGTCAAAATGGAATAAAAAGAACACGTATAATAATACCTGTTATAAGTTCCCTATAAAATCTACAAAATAATCATACTCGGACATTCGGACCATAAGATAAAGCCTTTGGCCTCAAAATATTTTATTAACTGCGATAAAAAAAAAAAAAAAAACTGAGAAATGAGAACAATCTGATGTCTCCACACTACGTTCACCTAACTTGATATTAAGTCTAAACGCAATTTTCGTACTCATCAAATGAAAAACTTTCCAGTACATATAGTTTATAAAGTACATATCTCATAATGTGACAAACTAAAAAGTAAATATTTAATGACATTACCTATTTACCTATAGTTTATTGTGAAATGCTCACTCAAAATTCTTTATTATTATAAATAATAGCATATTTTATATTATTGATGCGTAAAATAAGTTAATTAATTTTTTTTTAATAAATCATATTTGATTAAATAAGAGCATTTTCACGCGGAGTTCAGTACGAAATCATACAGTAGCAAAACTAGGAACTCCATATATAATTGGACATGGTCTAAAAAATCACATTTTTGTGCTCTTTAGTTTTAAAAACTTAACAACTGTAAGAAAAAAAAAATCGTTGATCGTTAAATCTGACACAAAACTAAAACAAATTACATATTTTAATGATTGATTATTATATTAACAAAAATAAATAAATAAAAATATTTTAATTGGGAAGAGGAATAGACCTCAGATCGGACCCTCTTCATGGAACGAGTCACTTTCAGCACTGATTGATATTCGCACTGAACCACGTTTCGATGATGGTGTAACAGTACTTGTTATTACAAACAATGTTTGCTTGTGGAATGATGTTTAATACATTATAGTGTACCCCAAATCTAGGTTAATGAATAAAACATAATATTGTCAACATGGCTGTTCGAAGCTTTCCACGTTGGATTATCGCATAAAACGTGAAAATTGAGCCATTTATTGCAGCTGCCAAGCGAACGTGTTAAGCATCCCAACCCATCGTGCACTAAGATCACTTTTTTCGGGTTTATTTGCTGTTCATTTCTCGTCATCATGTAGTGAGAAATATTTCCATTTTCGTATAATTTTTACCCCAGGAGTATAAATTTCATCGAATAGATTTGTATCGTCGCAATATCACATAAAGTATTGAAAATACATTTGCGTGGACGACGCGTACTCAGCTGAAGCCAGCAAAATGAGATAAACAATATTTTTATTTTTAGCGTTAGGTGGTGATAGCAATGTCTTTATTCATTTGAAAAAATACCGCCATTACTTGTATTTAATTATATTTTTCAAATGGTAAGAATAAATATACCCACGAAAATAATAATGATTTGTGCAATGGATTAATGCATGATCATAAAATTTATTTCTAATTATAAATGCATAAATACGTTTACATTAAAAATAATCGAATGCAATACTTAATCAATATTTGTATTTTAATACAAAAAAATAATGTATTGGAGTAAATAAATTAGTAATCTCCATTTTATAAATATGTATATAGAGTAATTGCACCAATAAATGAACATACCAAGCTCTATTTAATCTTCAAACAATTTTAAAATAGTAATTTTTGGTAATTCAGGTTAGGTACTTATAATGTTTTTTGTTATCATTGAATATAGTTCTGTGCAAAAATATTGGGAACAATGTAAATTAAAAATGAGTTAACGTTAACCTAAGGTTTTTAAAACAAGTTTTAATGATATATGCGTAGTTAGCTCACAAAGTTTTTTTTATGAAGGTTATAGTCTTATAGGTCACACCAAACTTAAAAAACAATCAATCTAAATTGAAAATTTACTGTTTCGTGCTTTGAATTCATAATTATGCCGAACAACTTATAATAATATTATTAACTTTTACGGCATTTCCGCGATAATACTTTTTTTGTAACTCAACCTTATACAACATTCCAAGTTATTTTACCGAATGTTTAATAAATATTTTGTAGTTGGCATATAATAAAAATAATCCTCATCTCTATTTTGTTTCTCAATATCAAAGTTATTATTCAGAATGTTTTTATATTCGGACCAATGATAAATATCTATTTAAGTGTAGATATCCAAGCTTTTCTTTTAGCATCTCTATTTATAAAATCTTTGTACGTTACATACTACTATTTCATATATTAAACACTCATAATTTTCAACCTCGGTCCTCGACGATAAAAAATTTGACATCGATCATTTTTAAAGTAATAAAAAGATTTAATTGAATTTGCAATTAAAACCGCTGGATTTAAAAGTCGCTCTTTGCGTTTATAACAACGCGTTTATAATACAAACCGTGGTAGAGTTGTGCTGCCGTCAAACCGTCGCATGCACTACCTGAGGTGCCGATAGTAATGTTACCATAGAATTATATTTTCACATCACTGTATACAAGCTGCAGTTTTAAAATCAAAACAAAAATCCAACGCTATCGAATTAATATTTAAAAAAAAAATATATTGCATCCTGTCAAAAAGTTATATGTTTGTCGTAATTTTGAGTATTTTTATCCTGCTTAAATTTGAAATAAAATAACCTTATGCAGCCGATTGATGTAATTTATTTAAAAGATGTATTTATTATAATTACAAGTCTGTGCATGGGCAACCGGGTCGTAGGTATAGTTAAGGCGGTCGGTCATATGTGTACAATTATATATACGTGGACATATTCACGATATACAGCTCATATATAATAGCGTGTTTGCATGCGAGTCTTTATATTATCAGCACGATTATGGCTGTAAAATATGCTGGAATATTATTCTTTTGAACATTGGTTTTAATTGTACTTTTCAGTTGTCGTGGTGGTGGCATTTTTCGTCTGCTGGGCGCCGTTTCAAGCGCAAAGGCTGGTTGCTATCTACGGGAACGCATATCATGAGGACTATTCGAGCACTTCAATAATCGATGTAAACGTTTATCAGGTGTTGAACTATGTATCGGGAATCCTATACTACTTGTCAGCCACCATAAACCCGCTTTTGTACAATCTCATGTCGTACAAATTCCGGACCGCTTTCAAAGTGAGTAGAGGTAAACCCATACGGTATATATGTAATATACATACGTATAGTTGTAATATAACATTGCACTATCTTAAACACTTTTTACTTAAACGATATCACGTCATCATGACGTTCCAAATACTACGCGTAACGAGGCATTTTAAATATAATATTTATATAACATATTATTGAGTACGGTCTCTGCAAAGTCTAGCATATTATACATAAAGTAAATGTAGGAATTAGATAGCGTATTATCCGAAAGCGGTCGCTGACAAGCCTTTTAGACATTTAACGAGTGGATTAGTATAGCATTGGCTCTTGAGTCTTGATGTGGTCGCTATTATTAATATTATATTATCATGAAGGTATTCGTGTTTATATTATGTACACAACGACGATAATATATATTTACATAGTCCACGTCCACAGTCCACTATACAAACATACATTTTGTAAGTTATAATAATAATATATTACATAACATTATTATTTATTATACAGTGATTCGACTATTATAAAATACTACCTATATAGCTTTTAGGATATTATTAATTCGTTACGTCATTGATTGAAAACCTTAAAAGGAAAACGAATAGAAATGAAATACCTACTTGATGATAAAATAATAAAGGTATATTATATTAAATTGTGTTCATTATTCGAATCATGATTTATTCTATAATATTACGTTTTGATTTTAAAACATTTATTCTTTGAAAATGGCAAAGGAAAAATAACCGTTTTCACCTATATTGAGTTAAGATTTTATACAATTAACGACCGAGTGTTGTAATTTATTATACTGCAGGTGTCAAGTTCAATAATTATACAAACGAACTTTGATCAAAATAATTGTAATATTGACGCTTTAATGTTGAAACGCAATTTCAGGTAAAACTGTAGAAGTGGAATTTCACAATAGGTACGATTTTAATGTACATTTTTTCTTGAAATTGTATTCCATTATTTGAAATATTTTATTAAAAGTAGCTTCTCACGTTTCATGATCTAACAAACGGCCTATATTATTGACATTGGTAAACTACGTATAGGTAGACTATAGTTTTATTTTGTACAAGACTTATAAACCTAATCTGAAATACAATTGGTGATTGGGACAATTATAATACCTACATAATATGATAGTGATACAACAAGTAATCAAAATATGAGTAGATTATTTGACAACATAATGAAAACTTGACAAATTAGTTTTATTCTATATCTTATTAAATTTTACAGAATTATATAGAAATGTTGTTTTCTACAGTAAGATCAAAAGGGGGTTTCAATAATAACCCATAACAATAGTACAATTTGAAGCTTCTTATAAAAGGATACGGGTTGATAGTGAATTTTCGATTTCCTAAAGTGTAGATTGTACCCTATAAGATTTTACTAACATTTTATTTGTGTCTAGTGGTTCGCTGCTATTTGGAGAGGAAATGTCTATTTGATTAGGTATTTTAACAAAATTTTTTAAATACATGGAAGTAAAATATTAAAATAATATTATAATCAATTTGTTTATATTTATAGGTAGTATACTAATGTTTAACTATTGACAATATTAATAATAATACATAAGGTTTATGATTAAATTCAAATTTGATAGATACGCCATTATTTTATATAATAGCCACCACTGGCATAAATGCACGCACTTTATAGTGAAAATAATTATATTGATTGATAACGTAGGTTTGTTAGGCTAAAAAAATGTAAGTAAATAAACTAATATCAGGGAATTTTAACCTTGAAAGTTGAAGCACACTAAACTTGTATTAAAGACATTTAAACTTTATAATACGTACATCGACAATTAATGAATTTATAAAATTGTATTTATTATTTAACCAACCAAACAATATTTCAGGTGCACACAATCGTGTTAATTAATTAATATACTTAAATATCGAATTCAAATGTTTATTTTAAAGTGATATACAAATATTTTCCATCAACATGTTTTATTTGATGTATACTTTTTAATTATTTATTTTTCAGGAAACTTGGAGGTCTTGCAAAGGGGCTAGTGGTATAAGTCCCGATCACGCTATGCCCACTTTGGATTATAAATGGCAGAGACACCATAGCCACAGCAGAAGCTTCAGCAGTAGTCATTTTGATGAGGTACACAGAGCTATTTATTTACTGTTATTGTTGAGAGTTTAAATGATTATATTCATTTTTTAATAGTATACCATTTTTTTACTTTAAGAAATTTGTAATTTCCATGTATTAATATTCGCCATAGTATAATTGATAAGTTTTCTTTATTTTCAATAGGCACTTACGTAATAATTAATCATATTGGAACTTCTAGCGTCCTAGCATGAACTTATCGTTTTATATAATCCTCATTTCAGTATTTAAATTCAATGTAAATATTATAATAAAAATTAATTGTATCACTTGTTTTAGATTGTTTACATAACATATTTATTACTCTTTATCTAATAATCGCTAAATGCTTACAAATTACATTAACCTGATTTCCATTAGTTATTTTAGGTCAGCAAATCACAATGTTTTAATCTTCCATCCTATTTATACACATACCCATAAACAATACATAAATTAAAAAAAAACAACTTACTCCACTACACTCAAATAGTCAAATATTCAATAAACATAAACTTGGAAATTTTCGTATGTGTAGTATTACAGATGTTCTTGTATAGGTTCTTATAAAATAAACACATTTTAACAAGTTTGACAATATAAAGTGGCGCACCTAGGGAGGAGGCTTTGAGCCTAAAACCACCAATTTTCGATTAATAAATATTAGTTAAATTATTAATATTTACTGTTCATTATATATTTGTGTATAAGGGAGAGTAGGGATCTTTTCCCCTCAAAAAAAAAATCCCGATTGCGCGCCAGAGACCATTACATTTTCCCCATTTTTTATTAAATAGTTTAACAAGGTAACGGGAATATACGGTGATCAACCTTATAAACGTAGGTAGTGTTTATTTTAACATATTAGGTAAACACTTATAGATTATTTATTTAAAAATAAATTATAAGTTTTAGTTATGTTTTATTTTATTTAAGTAACCTGGTAACCAATATTTTTAATTTAATATTTTAAAGTAGAAATTGTAAACAATTTTCAAAGAACATAATATCCAATACAAATAGTTTTCGTATTTACAATCCATTTAAGTTTAGATACGCGGAGTAATGTTCCACGAATTCAAAGGGTACACCTTATTTCTCATATTTATAACGCATCTCATCTTGAAATTTCAATACCAATTTAAAATTTATAAGTTCAATATTAATTTGTTATAGGCAGTACGTCATACAAATCTACATTTACTAGTTTGGAATAAATAAAAAAAATGGTTTTTAACACAAAAAAAAATAACCTTACTCAAAAAAAATTTAGTGTACGTACCTACTTAAATTATAGAAATTGAGTAAGATGGGTCTTAAAATAATTATTCTGTATATGGGTATAGCAATAATTCTTGTTGCTTGTATCTTGCCTCTCACGACTAATAATTTGTATTGTTCTTACCATGCGACTATATACGACTGTTTGCCTAAAATAATTGTTATAATTTATTTGTGAAACTCTTCAGGTGAATTCGATGAAACGACTGATGGCCAACAAGTCCTGGCAACCTACGATCGTTGCGATCAACGAGACCAATAACACGGGTACGTCTTCAGCCGTGGACAAATCGCTGCGGTTTCCACGTAAAATGCTCTTCAGTAAACAAGACGCAATCAAAGAAAACGGCACAGCGATGCTGGAAAACGGAATTACCGTTGGCGTGTTGACCAACAACAACAGGACAACCACAATGCTGATGACGCCGAATTAAATTTAGTGTTCCTACTTAGCGTTATTTGCCCAGGATGTCACAACCAGAAATGCTCACGAAAGATACTAAAACCAATGATTTGTACTTGGTTGTTAGTAGAGGGCATAATAAAGCCCATTTTCATATACGACCGCGTCTCCACACTTTAATTTATTTCCTCTATTAGGTTATTATACGTTAAAGAAATTTGCATTTCACCACCGGTTCAACGATGTATATAAACACACTTGGATTCTTAATTAATTCCATGCGGAGAACGACAAGAAAAATATGAACCTAGACATTATAACCTGTTGATTGCTACGGGGGTTTTTTTTTTTAATACATTGACTATAACGCTATGTGTACTGAAAATTGTGTATACTTACGGTAATTTCCATTTAGGTTATAAGTACAATTATATTTGCCTATTTCGCTTCATGTACAAAAATGTGTGCACATACGTGTTATATAGAATGGATATATTGATAATGTTGCCCCGTGAAACAGATTTTTTCAGCTCATAAACAATTTTTTCAAACTTTTTAACACCTATACGAACACACAATTATAAAGTATAATAACAAAACATTCTATGAAAAATCCTTATACATTAGTGTGGCCCCATATGTTAATATTCTTTGTAGGTACAT
>JACXSJ010001492.1:0-88230 GCA_014851325.1 Pentalonia nigronervosa
GAAATCGAACTAAAATTATTATATAGGCTTTACAGTACGTTTATCGTTCATGCAACGTTTAAACAAAACCGGACGCAATTCATGCAGTAGATTAGATAATGCCGGACGCAATTCGTGCAGTAGATTAGATAATGCCGGACGCAATTCGTGTACCCGCTTATCAAATTTTTTTATTTCGGGACGCAATTCGTGTGTAGCCCCAAAATTATAGTTCTTCAGAAAAATGGTGTTTGTGTTTTAATTTATAGCTCTAGTACTTATTACTATATATTACTATTTAATATTTATTTCTTTAAATAAAACAACATGAATTTTACCAGTTTGTCAAAGAAAATGATTATATTTTTTTTAAATAGATATTTTTGGTCTCTTTAAATAATGTTTTATTTTTGTATTTTCTCGGTATGTGTATTAATAAGATTAAGGAATATTATATTTCAACTTATTTAATAACACATGTAAATATATTTTTACGTCAAAATGTTTAATTACATAAAATTAAATTATTTGGCTATTAGACTTTGTCGGGAAAAATGAAAATAGTAATAACAGAAAAATTATAAAAGCAGTTCTACGGTGATTAAATATTATGGTTTTATGGTAACTATGTTATTGTCAACCT
Organism: Pentalonia nigronervosa; assembly: GCA_014851325.1. Lineage (NCBI taxonomy): Eukaryota > Metazoa > Arthropoda > Insecta > Hemiptera > Aphididae > Pentalonia > Pentalonia nigronervosa. The sequence continues at coordinate 623 of JACXSJ010001492.1, forward strand.
TGGAAAATTAAAATAAGTTTGTACCATAATTTGAAACGTTTGTATACTAATATAAATAAAAATAGTCCTATTAATATTCCATATTTCCATAAGTTATGAATAGGTTACACAAATCAGTTTATCAGTACTCAGAAGACTAAAAGAACCAATTATATTTTTGAAAATCTGTGGCAGTGCTATATACTTTTCAAACCATAAGTTAGGTCAGCTTAGGGTTGCATTTACCCAACTCTCCACTAACCTAGGTGGATTATTTTAAGCCTTGGAGTGTTAGGAGCTTGCCCCCAACCGATAGATTCTACGGACCTTGAGTATAGCGACTATAATTGTCATTCTTAAAAGTGCACAATTCAAAAAAATATTGATTATAAGTAATTTAATTTTGTTTCTTTAATTCTCAATAACACACAATTTAGTTGATTATGAGATTGTTTATAAATAGTTTTCAATGTTTTTTTTGACGTTGGTATCAATGCTAGATCACTGGTGTAAATCATGGTATAAACATCTTCGTCATTTTTCTGACATCTATCCTATACCCAACTTTATACTTATTTTTAATATAACATATTAAATATATGTATGATAATATATTATGTTATGATAAAAAACTGGAATTATTAAATTATAAAAAAAAAAATAAGTATGGAAACACAAGACCTGAACTATATTTTTAAAATTGAATTTTTCCTTTCTATAAACAGTATAAAGTGAGCTAAACATCAGCATAATTAAAATTTAATTAAACAATAATGACAATTAATTTTCAGTATGAATGACTGTTTAACTTAATTTATTTGACAAAACGTAATGACTTATTCCTCTTCGTACTAGGAAGTCACACAGTTAAGACAAGCATAATGATTTTAAATTATTTAAATTATTCAGGTTACGACAATGGTCCACTTGAGACGTCTGGGTGGGTTCCAGGGAATATTTTAGGATATATAAATATAATACCATGATGTGTAGTACAATACACGTAAACATTTCTTAAACATAACCATATTTTAACGTATGATAAAACGTATATAATATAAAAGTAATTGTTTGGCATACGATTCTAATTTAATTAGAATTTTAAATAACCTCGACGTACAAAAACTCAAAATAATCATTAGTTAAATGTTGCTGTTGGCTTTAATAGTAACAGTTTCATTTATTTATAAATCAGGAAACTGATATGACATAATATTGGTACCTTTAGTACTATTAATAATATAATAAATTAAACTAGTTTGAGATGATTTACTCATTCCAAATTTTCTGCAAAAATATTACGTATGCAAACAAAAATAAATTGTTACGACATTTTTAATTTAAATACAATTTAGTGTTTATTATTAAAATGGAACTTCAACAATTATTACTATATTAATTGATAAAACAACATTTACTTCCACTTAAATTTAATTAACACAAAATTCGGACATAATAAACTTTATTTTACATGAGAATTATAGTATAATAATCATATATATTTTTAACATCGAAATATAACAATTGTTTAACAACAGCTTGAGTTGTTAAAAATTAAATTTACCTGATTAAGAAAGTTATATTTAAGTTATAATTAAAATAATATAATGATGTTTATTATACTCTATAGATTCTATAATCCAGATAATGAACTCATAATTTATTATTAATTATTATTTAGGTATAAATATTCAATCCTCCAATTGAAAATTGTTTACATTTGAATGCTTATAATATATAATAATAATTTAATGTAGTTCCATTATAAATTAAACTTTTAATAGGTGCAAACTATATAATAGCGGTAAATCTCAATATAATGTATACGATGTCAGTCAGAAAATACTGATGAACTCAAAATGTCACTCAACACCATATCCAAAACTTAAACAGGTATATGAGTGGTTAAAATTAAATGTTTAAAACATAAATTTCAAAGTACCGATATCAAGAAATCATAAAGTTTAAACATAATTGTATAGGTAGTACAACTAAACGCATTTTATATAAAACCAGATAAAAGTTTTTCAAATAAAAAAAAACTGTAAACTGTTCATAAAAGTCTGTAGATAATTTTAATAATTCAATTTAATTTTTCGAGTTTTAATCATAAGTTATAAAACTAGAAACTAGAAAATTGTTTAACAACTATCTTGTGATAGTCTACTAAAATAACACGTTTTTTAATTCATTTCAATTATAAAAATAAATGAAAAAAATGTAAGTCATTATCTTTGAATGAAAAATTATGATAACCAAATAAAAACATTTAATTTAAATTAGTTCCTTATAAAATTGTATATTATTATTATCACCTCAAATTACTGCATTAAATTAATTAACTCAGTTTTATCATAAACAAAGTGAATACTAAGATCACATGTATGGTGTATTCATATTATCATCGATTTATCTATTTAAAAATGAATATATTATATTTTAATATGCTAATTAACTTTGCGCAGGTGTTAAATTAAATTAAACTTAATCTGATGATTATATAATAAATAAACTTTTTTCATACTATTAAACGTTTTGAATTTCAAACATTATGATATCCTAATCGTGGTTTCAAATTATTTTAACTTGGCCCATTAAGCTGGGTTAAAACATTAATCATTTGTATTCAGAAACTTAACACATAGAATATTAATTAAAAATATTAAAAATTATATTTAGTTTACGAAAATTATTATATATTAGTCTCAAATCAGCAATAATTAGCATTCAGTTTTTTTTAACGAATCTAAATTTATTTTATATAGCTCAGATTTATTTTAATAGTTTAACTTATAAATAACATATTATTTGATATTTTTTTATTATTTAATTCAATTGTAACTGTTCATATTAAATAATCAAACAAATGCTAGTTATTTTATTCTATAGTTTTGAATCCTAATTCCTAGATTCGAATTCAATTGTTATTGATATAAATTTAAGGTATATAATAAAAAAAAAACATTTTCAAGTAAATTATAGTATTTTACTATGAAAGCGTTTAAAATATTTAAATAGAATCAAACATTTATTATTGCATTTAAATTTTATACTTTCACCTTTTAAAATGGTTTAACTGTGATTTAAGCAAAAAATATTGTGATTTTATTAATTCATTTTATTAGTTATATTTACCTATAATCAAAGAAATATGTTTTATTAAATACCTTTTTAACAAATAATACGAAAAATTAAAACTGTTCAAATTTTAAGACCATAATTTTAATAGGGAAACATAAATTTGGTATGAGTTTTAATGACTGGGATGAAAAAAGATAGCTATTTATTTTAATACCAGTCATTTCTTTTAACAATATATTACAACATTTGATATGTTTCAATTTTATAAAATGTCTGAAATATCGAATTATGAAAACTTTACTATACTTCTTGGATCTAAATTACCTAAAACAATAATAAATTTGTACAGTCTTCGGTACTATTTTATCATAAAATGTTATTTTTTGCTATTTATAATGCATGCTAATATTTATTATAAATAATAAGATATTATACTTACTAGGACGACGCATTCCATTTAATGGTATTATTGTATGTCTAATTTATAAAGTATAATAAACAAATTAATATATTTTAAATAATTATAATGAATAATGATAGTAAAATCTTCAGCCTAACACTATTCTTATCATTGTTTTGTTAAATATAACACTTATAAAGTTATATAACTATTAAATTATACTAATTTATACGTGATTTTAACTTTTTTTGCCACGGTGTTTGTATTTTAATTGAATTATTATTTTTAGTATCTCATGACATAAATGTTTTTTTTTCACAAAGATTAAATTTAATAATAAAATTATGATCACACGGCACCTTGGATAGGCAATTTAGCTACACCAATAACATGAGTACATTACATTTTTTTCGAGTATGTTATAATAATGGTGTATAATAATAATAATATGAAAAATATAATATCAACTGTATAGAATTGTTTTATAATAATACAAATGTGTATGATAAACCATAATGACTGACTGTAATTTTAGATAGTGCGTCTTTCAAAAATTATAATATTGTAGTTATAATTAATGTTTATGCGATATTTTGATCTAACAATTAGTAATTACTCATAAAATAGTCGTATTAAAATATGCTTTTCCACTGTAATTAATGCGATCACTAAATTCGTATTTGTATAATAATATGTTAAATTTATTATTTTAATTTGAAAACTCTATTTTTTTTAAATTTTTTTGACGTTTAGTATTCGTTTTTTAGTGGGTCTAGCAACTGACCACTATTATAGATAGACACGCGTACGCCCTAATCCGATAACTTATATAGTAACGCCACTCTGGCGTTGAAAGAATACTGTATACCCGAAATCGAAAATTGACCAAGTCTAGATATATCAGCGCTATAATAGAACTACATAAAAAAAAAATATGATATCACGTCAAGACAAGACGGTATCGCAGTGAATCATATGCAGACATAATGTTTAAATATTTTAGAACTACTACGCCAATATAAATATCTTATGACCAATAAATATCAAGTTTAAAGTCTATTAGATTCAGTTTAAGAACAAAATCGTAAAAAGTTTGTAGTTTGTCACGTTTGACATTCTAAAGAATAATAAAAATGTTGAATAATCAACTTTATTTTTGCTGAAATTTAACGAAAAACGCATATACGAAATTCGGTCGTTCAGTCATAAGACCATTATGAACAAATTACTAAATAATATGAAAATGTATACAACGTAAACCAGAGTTGAACATTATCTAATGGATTATCTTAGATAAACAAATATATTTGTATAATATGTTGCATTATTTCAACTAATTCCTTTAGATGAATAAACATTGTGTATAATTTTTTTCACTAAAAACAGATAGTGAATTCGTTTAAAACACAATATTATTTTTATAACTTAATATTCTATGAGCTATAGAAACAAAACAAAATTGAAAACGTAATATAATAATAATTTTCTGTGTCATTTGCTTACATAATTTCTAAGTATGACTATTATATGGGCCGTGGTCATTTGTTACGTTGTGTAGACCATATTAGTATAACACAAGTACACAGCAACAATATTAAGATTAACTCACTAAAATTAAACTCGATAAATTAATCATTTCTAACAATTCATCAATTCATTTCTAAATATATATAGTATAAATTATTAGTTCCCGAAAATTATAAGTATGTATAAAATATCGTATAAATAGGTAACAAATTATAGTAGGTAAGTACAGTGATAAATATTTTGTTATATTTGTGTATGCATAATAATATACACGGTATAAACTAACTAATTTTGAATTGTGAGTAAACCAAACTCCAGAAATTTACATCAGACATTTTTTTTAACATAAAAATAAAAATAATACATATTAATATAGAAATAAAGTAACGAAACAAAAAAATAATTCTAAATACGTTATAATTATTATTGAATATTTATGATATTAATTAATTATGATTGTTCAAGTTATTTATTTTGGAAATCTAAACTAAATATTCCCAATACTTTTCAAAATAATCGTGAAGTACGAAATAAAAGTTTTGGTTGTTAATCAATAATTATTAACTGTAGAGAAATTACGATTTTACTAAATATTCATGTTATCATTTACTTTAAATGAGCCTTATAAGTCCAGCCACATTTTTCTTATAAGTATTTAAAGATCAAATATATTTTGGAAAACCTCGAATATTTGCAAATTATTTTAATGTTTAAAATTCATATATTTTTTAATTTTTCATCAAAGGCTTAACAGTTGATACAAGATTTCTTAAAGTTTAATTTACTGAAAAATAAAAAAAGTTAACCATTTAGTAATAAGTTTTAATAAGTAATTAAAATTCAAATTTAAATCATTTCATTATTACTTTGAATGTAATTTTCTATACACAATAAAATGTTCATGAGATTTAGTCGAATTTTAAGCTATTTATTACCACGATCTCATCATTCATGCATAAATACCATTGTTCCCTGTTTTAATATACTACAATAGTATACACATACACTTATATAGCATATATATGTTACCATCAATGTCAGAAATCGCCCGTTCAGTAATGACTATTCAATATTGATAGTGGCTAATTAGGCAAGGCAATGCTGACATTGGCTAGGTGATATATAAAATGTCTACAGTCGAATGTCAATGTGGGTAATATTTCATTTATTTATTAAAATATAATTCAAATCGACAAAGCCATTGTATTATTGCCATAAAAATATATATTATTTACTTTCACAAGATAAAATGGCACTTCGAATTACATAATATTTTAGTTGATTGACAAGCACATCGATTCTTTTGACATTTTGTTTTACAATGACGCCTTTGATATCCCCAACTCCCAGCAACATTGTTATACCCAGAAGTCTCTCGGAGAGTAATTTCCATTTCTTTCGCTGAATTTATTGTCCCCTTCAAATCAAGAAAGTTTTCGTTACGTGGAAAATACCGATAAATGACATTGACCAAACGGTAAACGGAAAATTGGTACGATTATTGTGTTTTCAACAAAAAAAATGAAATAAACGGAATATTGGTACTATAAAATATTTTATTTTCAGTGAATCAAAAAATGCGTGTGAAATTAAATTAAATATATGTTCACAATAGTAATATAATAGTAAAAAAATATGTCCAAATTAAATATAAATTCACAATAGTTCACAATAATTCATAATAGCTACAATAGTTTCCCTATGGTATTTAAAAAATATATCCATTGTAATTTTTTTAATTACGTAATTGATAATAGTTTCATGAAGATTGTATTGAAGTGAAGCATATTTTTCATTTTTTTTTCGAGGTGTTAAATTATCAGGTTGTTCATGCTGTATACTTTTAATTCGCATTGTAGATTCATCTTGTTGAATACATTGAAGAACTAATCAAAATGATGGGATGCTTGTTTCTAAAAGCTGATTAAAATAATTATCCCACTCTTCGCAATAGATATTTGTTCGATCCTCACCATTCAATATGGCATCGAATACATTCCACAAATTTGGAGAAAACATTAAAGTACTACTAGTACCACTGACATAGATGTCATCAAAATATTTAGCCACTAACAATAATCCAATAGGAATTATTGTGTAAAAATAAGCTATTCTACTGAATACTTTATTAGGAGGTAAAAACGATAAAGTATTAATCATATTGCAATTTATTCTGATAATTTTGTAATTTTTATAAACAGAACTTAGACCTAGGTGTTGAATTTTTTGCCACATAGACTAGCAAAAGTAAAAAAAACATCTTTAAAACTGCACACTATCACCAAATACATATTTAGTGGCACTTATAGATCCTATTTTGAAATCCATCATGATATATTTTGGTTTTAGATTGTTTGAAGTTTGAATACAATTAATAACAACTTGTTGTAAAATATTGACATACGCACTTTTTAACTTATTAGGTAAAAATGCATACACACAAGTAGAGATTTGATTTTTATACTTTCCTCGTATAACATAAAGTTGTTGAAATATAGTAGTAGAGCATTTGAAAGCATAAACCAAATTTCCACATAAGATAAAATATTTAAAACAAAATTAGCGTCAAAAATCAAAAATCGCGAATCAGCTTGTTTATTATCAAAAATCAAAAGTGGCTTAGGTTTAGCACCCATGGTAATTGTCCACTCATCGAGAAGACAAAAATTTGCATTTAATGATAGGGGAATTTTTTAAGTCGGTAATTTCATATGTTATGTTTTATGGAAGACAAATTTCCAAATGTTACCACTGTATCATCTACAGTTATAAAATATTTTAAAAAAATTAAAAAATAATAATATTTATTTAATATTAAAAATAACCATCTAACTAAAAATATTGTGCTTGATGGACGAAACCATTTGATTTGAAATGTCTCATGTGTCTAAGGCTCTTTTTTATATTAAGTTTAATAACAATTATTTCAATTTTTTTTATTTGAAGTGTGATTATGTGACACTATATTTGAATAGTTTATATACTGAAATAAAATTAATGATTTTACTTTATATAATGCATTACAATATATACAATAATATAAATGATTACTAATTTAAAACTTATGGGTTTAATTCAAATCGTTGTAATTTTTCCTAGAAATTTTAATGTTATATTTTGCCAATATTTTCACTTAATATTATTATTATTTTTTTTTTAAATTACTTAAGAATAATTCTTATACGACATTAATTCATTTCCTTTTTCAGTTTTAAAACTTTCCATTATAACAAAATTGAAAATTGTGGGCACGTGGAAATAAGTTGAACGTTGCAGTTGTACTAAGTCGCATGAAACCCATACAATATCTTTATTCATCGTTATCGATATTGTCATTGTAGATTAAATTATACTTCCCTACAATTTAATGCAGTACTTATCTAACGTGTAGTGCTTAATAATTGTTTTTTTTTATATTTTAAGAAACCCTGGTTTTTAACGACCGTACCAATATTAAGGCGCATCCGAAACGGCTCTCGTCCATTGTTTACATATTCCCAAACGACTCCCGTTGAAAAAAGTCTTACGAACAGGTAAAATTCCCAAGCTGCTGACATTAATACCGGTATACCGATTTGAGGTCGGTATACTGGTGATTGGTACACCGTATTTTTAGATTTAAAATTAATTTTTAAAACGGATTACCAAAAATATTGGAATTCAGAAATTGGAAGAGCGCTTAAACATTTATTTGGCCTTCCTTACCTACAGCCGTCAGAAGTCTTGGATTATTTCACAGTCGATTTAATGGCTATCAAACCAACAGAAGACAATATAGACAAAATGTTCGACTATATTTTTGAAAATCATATAACGCCAAATAGTCGATTCCCTCTTAAAATGTGGACTCAGTGCTCATCTTTCCTTTCATTGACCATAAATAGCTGTGAATCGTTCCACGGTAAATTCAACAACGAATTCAATACTGCTCATCCTAATATTTTTAAGGTTATCGACATACTGATCAAGATACAATCCGAGACGCAAATTAAAGCTCAAAGTCATGTCAATACACCTAAATCGATAAAAAAAAAAACAGGAGTTCATTGGAAACATCATTGACAAATTTTCATCAAATATATTAACACTTATGGAGTATATAAAAAAATTGTGCATAAACAATTTACCCAATGTATGATTTTTTTGTATTTTTACATTTATTTTCTATTTTTTAACGTCAAATTTTAATATTATTTTAATTAAATGTAATTCACGAAATACAATTTTTTATATAATTTTTATAATTTACTTATAGTACACAGTCCGATACATATTTTTAACCACATCTCTTTTGAGACAGTCCTAAATCTGTATAAAGTAGGAAGGAATTTATGTTATAAAAAACCGGAGCCGTTAGGGGAATTTACCTGTTCGTAAACCTTTTTCGACGGAAACCGTTTAAGAAAAATGAGAGTCGAATTGGGGTACGTCCCAATATTCCTCGTTCAAAATGACCGTACCAATTTTCCGACAATCTGACCAAACTTATCAGTCAGTTACGGAATTATACACCGAGTGCCCACGATGACTGGTGTGCACCGACATTACTGACATCGCCTAGTCATTATCGTCATTGCCAGAATTACCGACAATGACGGTAACATACATATATACAATTCAATCACATTAGAACTCATCAGTAATTGCCCAACAATCCCAATCACTTCTGCTGGTTGGTCTACTTACACCCACAACTCACCGTACTAATAATATATTGGAATTAGTGCAAGTAATGTATTCAGTTCAGTGTTTACTCAATTACGCACGCCGTACAGAAAAACAGTTATACGATCAGCGCATAATGGCAAGCACAAATATTAATTGATAACCGGGCATGATAGTATTGATATTATATCAGAAATTACACTTAAACTCCCGGCTAGCCGCTGTATTTTGATTTCGACAAAGTGTAATTTATTACACTAAAATAAACAATGAATATTTAAATGGAAAAATTCGACGGTGATTCGCTAAAGAATTTATTGAAGATATAAATTTATAAAATATTCATGATTCACGACGTTGTGGACAAGTAGCAGGACGTAATTAATGATAACACAAATTGTGCTCTGCTGGCAATACCAGCTTAGACTTTGAAACGCGACATGCACCGGCCGTTTATCGTCTGTGTGCGGACGGTGCATTGTGTGTGGATGACAGAAGTAGCTCAATCAACAGCTGCCGTGGTCGGAATTGCTGAGCAAATACTGATGAGCTACGTGAGTGGATCTGTGTATGTGTATTGTGTATATTATACTATGTATGTAGAGGTATTCGTTTATACCTATAATAATATTCTTATATTGAAAGTTGTAATAATGATATAATATCGTCATTAAATAATCTATTGAGAATAATATTTTAAGTAAATCTAGATTTCACTTTGTCGGTTTACTCTACTCCGAACTGTTTGTTGATAACGTAAATTATTTTATTGTAAAATATATTCTATTTTATATGTACTCTAAAGCTTTGGACTTTAATCATGACTTTAATACTAGGAGTTACCTACAATATTATTATTTATATTTATTTTATTCGTGTACCTTATCCACCTACTTTTTTTTTTATTACGCGACCGCAGCATATGGGTGTACAACATTCGTATGACTTGCCCCATTTATGTGCCTACTAGTTTATTCTATTTAAAATTTTCATAATTTTTTTTAATAAATATTGTATTACCAAAAACTCTCTCTTTTCAGCACAAACTCTGCTTTAAGAGAACCAAAATTGTATTTAATTATTTTGCCTATAATTTGTATATGATATATATTTCTATTTTTGTGTCAAATAGATATTGTTATTATTATTATTATTACCTATTTTAAGAACCGTATAGTCTTTCTAGGATTTTGGCTCAACAGTAATACAACATCCTTTATACTGCTTAACAATAATAATAATCATCATTCATCAATACATTATTAAATGAATAAAAATAAATAATAACATTCATTAACTAACTAACATACCCACCTAAGTAGGTAGGTATGTAGGTATTGAAAAACAATATCAGTGAGCAGTATTCTGGCCAAAAAAAGTTGTTATCTAAAATATGAATAAATTATTTACAAAACATAAACACAAAAAATAAAATATACAAACATAAAACTGTTTAAATATTAATTCACGCACTTTTGAATTTGTGAATATAATTATAATAATAAATTGTTCAAATTTTTTAGTCGAACCATAATGATATAATAATTTACTTTGACAAACTATTGCAAGATCAGATGATTTATTTAAGTTATAAGCACTCTTAAAGAACAAGCGTAATACAATTTTATTAGGATATTAGATTTGATACTCTATCCACAAGTGTTCCCATTTAAATACTTATACATAAATTAAAAATATAAACGAACGGGATGCCGCATTACATACCTCGTTAACACTGTCTATCCATTTTCTTTGTGATTTTCCTCTTGGTCTGAAAACCCTAAAAATATTGTCAAAAATTCAAGTTATTAATATTTGTTATTAAACTTCCGTTCACTTTCTCTAATAAATTGTACAATATTATTAATTTTATATATATCTTCGAACCGTGCATTCGTTCTTATTTTCCATTATTGGCATATCGATGTTAATCATCTTTCCTAGATCTGATTTAATTCTATATTTTCCTGAAGGTGTGTATTATTACTTTCGTTTCATACATGCTAGAAGCTAAGACATGCTGATCTACTACATAATTAGATCTAATTTCTTGGTCATTATTGTCAATACTTGATATATTATTCAGCATAACACTAAAATAATTGTTGAACTTCCCATCACTTTAGATCAGATTTCAGGGATCCGATTTAATCTTCTAGAAATTATATAGATGGAATAAAACCCATTGTCGTTGTCTTGCATTGTTTACCTACTATTTATATTGTAAAACAGAATAAATAAAAAACCAATGAAATGTAATTTATATAAGTTTAGTTAAAATAATTAACTTGCTTACACTAAAGTTACACACAATCATTCAGTTGAAGTTTTGGTATTCTGATATAAAATATACTAACGTTTTCAATTTAAATTAATTATTTCTTTTTAATTTTTAAATAATTATAGTTTGCATAATAATTCATCAAAACTTTTGGTAGACATCTGAAAATAGTTTTAAAAAATCTTCTCTATGTTCTCAGATAATAGAAAATATGATTGAAAACGCATTTTTTTTAACGAATTTGAAGTCATTTTACACGTTTTTCTTTGATATTTGTTTTTATTTTATAACAATATAGTAACCGATAAAAAGTTTATGTGCCTTTTCCTTTGATTATTCATATTATGGGCTTTTAAATAATAGTTGTCTACGTTTACGATTACGGTACTAGAGCAAAACAAAAAATGACAATATTTTAACAGGGATAGCCTTATTTTATGTGAGAAAAATATAGTTATTATATGCGTCGTATGCGCGTTCTCATGAGCGCATGTATGATAATGTTCCATGTAAAGTGCGCCGGGGGCCTAATAATTATTGTTTCAGAGATCCAGATAAGCTTTAGTCCTAGTTTGTTTACTTTTATTTTTATCGAACTGTCATTTGAACCTTAACCGCCTTCTTGTTTCTAATCCGTTTTCACAATAAATGTTTCGTATTGCACCTCGATTAGGAAGAAAAATACAGTTATTTCTGCGAAACTTGAACCTTTAATTAGAATGACTTGAGCTCCAATTTTCTAAGAACACATTACAATGTTATGTAATGAGTATAATATTATTATATTTAGGAATTTTAACATCATTTTTTTTTTTTTTTTTAATTAAATAAGTAATAAAAGATATATTTTTTTGTTTCAAACAACGAATGCTGTCTTTTCGAATAAAAAAACCTAATTTATTGAATTCAATTATTTCGTTTTTTTCAACTGATTCAATGGGTACGTCATGTTTCAACATTATATTTACTTTATTTCTACAAAAGTATAAGGTTAGTTTAAATTACTTTGTGCAATAAAATTGTTAATTTTATTTTTACAATTAGGGTATTCAAAGATAGTATACACATTTATATACCTTCATATAATGTTAATTATAATATTGCACATATTAACATATAACATTAAGTGTTTCTAAATGTATTAAAATAAATATATTTTGTTTTGTGTCGTCATAAAATCTTGTATAAATATAATTGCTAATATTTTATTCGTCCCTTGACTTTTAGACCGTACTTACATTTCGGTAGTACCCCTAGTTTCAAATTACTGATAGTGTGCTTTAAAAATAAAATTAAAAAAACTTGTTATCAGATTGTTGTTTTTAGAATATATTATAATAAACGTCATACAGTATTTATTTAAAATAAAACCAAATAATAAATATAATACATTTTTTTATAAATCGAAAAAAAAATGACAATACAATATAATTTTAAAACTTTACAAAAGTCATTAATCCATCTCACTAAAAGTACTTACATTTATAATATTAAATACATATAACTAGACTATTATCATTATAATTATAATTATAATTTTACTAAAATGTTCTTAAAATATGAATCATACATTTGCAAATAACAAACAGTATGTACTAGGTATTAATTTTTTTTTTTTTTAATACCCAGATAATAATAATAAATAAAAAAAAAACTATAAATAAATTATATAATAAATAATAGAAAACTAATTTAATCAAAGCTTAACTATGAAAGACTGAACTATGAATTTTTTGATACTAATAGTTTACACTATTCAAAAATGTCGTTATATCTACATTCATAAATTATAAGAGATGAATATGAATTTAAAATTATACTTTAATTGTTTTTTCATATTTATTTATTTTCGGTTAAAAAAAAGTTTCAGTGTATCACTATATCATAACGCATTATCGATCAATCAATATTTCTTTAATCTTTTTTCTTTGTGTTAGAAAAAATTACCGTAAACTATGAAAAATGTCTGGAGAAGTTTTTGCCTGTTTCTTTCCCTATCCTTTTTACACCAAATACAACCAAGTACGTGAATTCCACCACTTTTTTCAGGCCTAGAGTACGAATTTCCATTTCTACGTTACAAGTGTAATTTTTTATCGGTGTCGTATTTGTTCAAAGTAGAATACCATTCCATTTTTCTGCTTTTCTCATTTATTTTTATGGCTTTACTTTAGATCCAAATAGGTTTTTACCCACTCTCTCCCTTCTCGCAAAATAATATGTTACTCCTACCCGATCTAAATAACCATGCTTGAAATTAGTTTATATTTTCTAAAACAAACGAAATATTTTTTTATAATATGCATAAAGGTCAAACGGCCATGGTCTAGATTATCTACGATCACATTCGACATTGGTTGTTTACTTACATGATAGTGTCTAGTAACCCGCCATACAAGATTGAGTATCATAATAGATTTCATGATGCAGATCTAATTCGTCACCTAGATACAAACAAAAACTATTCATCATTAAAATATTTATTCAATTAAACAGGAAATTCGAATTAATTTATAACCACGTGTATAATCGTTTACGAGCGAAGTTTCAACGAAATAGTACTCTGTTATCGGGAATCGTAATATTATATATATTGGCTGATCGGATGTGAATGGTGTGATTCTACCAACTTTTAATTTTTTAAGACCGTGTTCTTTCCACCTATACTTGAATCGATTTATGATTTATATTAGTTTTTTATCAAGATACACGCCAGGTTATTTTTATGAGTTTTCGTTGTCATTCAAACTTATCTATTATCGTGTCGTTATTTTCGTAAATATGGTTTTAATTATATTACCTTCTCATCAAACAAATAATTTAAACAAAATATAAAACTTAATAAAATTTAATAAATATTCCGACAGATGGTTACAACATTTTAAGTGACGAAATTTGTCTACAACAATGGAGAATGTTCTTTATACTAATTAACTAACAGTTGAAGTGTCAAATTATATTTGCTTGTATGAACAACAAAAACTAACTGTAATTTATGCAAAATGAAAATATTTGATCATTTTCCTGTGGGTTTAATTATTAAAACGATATAGAAGTTCACCGTGCTTGTACTGATATTTCTATAATCAATTAGCTCAATCAAAGTCGACGACAAGTGGTTATTGACAAGTGACGGTTTCTTATTATTTGGTTAGCACTTTAATAGCATAATTTACATAAATTTTCTAACGAGTAGGTTTGAAGCAAATTTAATTAATATTGATAATAATAATGTCATATTTATGGAATAAATATAATGTAGTATATATAATGAATAAATGAATAAATATAATGTAGTATATATAATGAATAAATGAATAAATATAATGTAAGTAATATATAATGTCATATATATCTTTTATATATTACTGTTTTATTTCCTACAAAACAAAATATTATTTCTCGTATGTCATATTTTATCGTTTTTTTTTTTTTTTTAGTGATCAGATATAATAATTTTTTATAAAATAATAATTATGTTTTTTTAATAATAAAAAAATTAAATAAACATTTTCTATTTTGGGCATATTTAATTATATTTTATTTTATGACGATAATAAGATATTATAATTTAAGTATTGTATAATATACAAACATAACAGACAAAGTATAACTTAAGTGATCGTAGTCAAAATGTGTATGTAAATGGTTTTACTTTAGATAAGAAAATTTATATTTCTCTTTTACATAGAATTATGATAATATCGTAATGGAATCTTGCACATGGGAAAGCAGTAGTTTTTTATGTTGAAAACCATATTAATTCCATAATTGCAAATTAATGAAGCACGTGAATAGAGCCACCCACATGGGAGAAAACTATATGCATGCCTGAAGTGTGCCAGAAATTATTTACTCAGAACAAACCAAAATGTTATGAATGCGTTAGAAGTCAAAGTAGTAAAAACAGTATACGTGAGCGTATCAGAAATAATTTATTGTGAGTATGAGCTAAACTTCCGAAAATTATGGAACATAATATTCCCAAAAAATACACTTCATCTAGTAGACATCTCTACAAAGCGTTTGAAAAATTATTGACATAACCAATTATATTTGTAAAAGATTTTTCTCTGGTAGGTACGGCTTTTATTATGCAGAACAAACAATTAATTTAATATAGTATATTATAAAAAAATAAATCTATTTGCACATTAATGTTAATTAGTTGTAGGAATATAATTCCACAATCATCAGAATATTATTAATAGGTTATTTGTTTTTTGCTTTTAAATTTGTCTTTTTTGTTTATATATTACATTGTTATTTTTAATTATTTGTATTTAGATTTAAGATATGTGTAAACATTTTTTCGTATTCATACGAATAAGTTCGTATGAAATTATGATATGAAGCATTACGAACTTTTGAATTCTCGTCTCCCTTCAAACACAGGCTTTTAGAGACAAAATGTTTTCGCATTTATTCTATTATATTAAATTAACTTATATATTATTTTAAAATAACAATTTATTCGTCTATCTATCTATTACATACATAAGAGTATAATATGTTCACACATCGTGCCGTTAGAAACGTTTGAATGGCATAATAAATGATACGCGCTAAAAGTGATGTTACTAACTTAGAAGTCCATTCCATAATGGTGAATAAATCAAATAGAAAAAATTGAATAAAATTGACTTATATTATATCATAATATATTATGATTAAATCATGCGAGTATTAATCAAATAAATACTCACTGCCATATTGTGGATTAAAATTTGAACAGAATACAGATAACGATCAATATAAAGTACTAAGCTCATCTCTCCATTCGATAGTTCATATATATTATAAATTAAACAAATATTGTATAGTAAGTACATTATAAGTAAACTTTTTATAAATTCAAAAAATATACTAGGTTTACAATAATGACTAATGTTTGTTGGGTATTGTTAGTCATCTCATTTTACTCACACAGACACAGGCTTATATTTTTAACTATATTAACTCGTTTGATTATCAAATAATAATTCTGAGAGAATCTGTTTCAAAATATCTAATACAGTACCAGGACAATTCCATGTGTTTCGTATTAAACCCATCTGTACCTATTTGTTCTTATTTTTCTTCTTCTTCTAATTATTATTATTACTATTATTAATAAATCACCAAATTCGAGATTTCTTGAAAAAACCGATCCTAATATGTTATATCAATAGATTCCTTAAGACTTGGAGGGTGGTTAAAGCTTATTATTTTAACCCCATTAAGTATACGAATATCGTTTTGTTATATACAGGGATGTTACTTACCATTGATTACAGAAATACAATTTTTTAAAAAAATTATTTTTTTTTAAATTAAAAAACAATATTTAATCCGTTATTTATTATTCAAAAGTATAACAAAGTACAATATACATATACTTGTAGCTTATAGTCTCAAAAATGCTTCACCGATTTTGACGAACGTATCAGAGATCATTTTTAAAGATATCAGAAAAGTTAAGAACAGTAGTTTTTAACTAGTATGTTACATATTACCGCGATACGTGCCGATAAAAAAAATTGTTTATTTATAAAGTAATAAAATAGTAATATGCAATAATTTATATAGATTTATAATTATTACTTTTAAAAAAATAAATTGATTTTATTGCTCTAAGTGTGTCGCCATTTTTATGGATCCAAATTAGCGTGTCGTAGTAAAAAAAAAAAAAGGCTGAGAAGCATCAGTTTTTCAAGTAGATTGAATCACGTTCAAAAACATACCAAGTGCCACAGATGGTTTGCCCGAACACACAGGTGGATCTTCTCGAATTAGTTCACAAAACGAGAAACACCGATGCTGATTTTGTAGTGAACAGAGAGACACTAAAACCGAAATACACATATATAAAGCCGTATTTTATTTTATTTATTTTTTCGAGCGAAATTTTAAATATTTATACTTAAATCTAAGTTAAATATTAATACAATCGTTATGATTGTTAAATGCTGAGTGATAGGTACCCTTACCTCGTTTGGCATTAAACGTCAGTATAGGGATTAAAAGATAACTTTTCACCCGATTTTCGACGCGATCGTTTCACATTTAACTTTAAGATCCGAGGTGGATGAAATTATCCATGAAACGGAACACGTTCAATTACTTTCCCTGTCACGGGAGCTTGGCTAAGAAATTCAATACAGCCGGCGGCGGGGTGATTTTGAAATCGAACGTTTTTATTGTTCCGTCTCTGGTAAAAAGCATTTAGCTGTTGGAGCTCATATGTCAGCACGACAATCGGGGCCGCAGTATAGATGATAGTTGTCGGAGAGCGAGTTTCCGGGCGATAAAACGAGAAAGAAAAAAGAAGGGAGAGGACATCAAGACCATACGCGGGTAAAACAAATCGCCACCGATTTATCAACTATGATTTCCCATGTTGCTCCGCAGTTACGACTTAGTAAAAGATTCAAATGTTCAAACCAAAAATTAGACTCGTAAAATTCATATAGACAACGCTCACATTGCGCGTAGTCAGCTCAATGCCGGTGTCTAGCAAGGAGCGTACTTCGTATAATTACGAAGTGATCAGAATTATAATATTTTGTACGAGTACCTACCTACCTTTAATATATTATACGGAATCACTGATCGTAAGGTATCATATTATTATTATTACATTTTCCACATAATGTTTTAGTTTCTAATAGCGAAATGAGGAGTAGTGCATAAGTTTGACAACGACGAGGTTTTGTTTTTTAATTTGTTATGTCTGTGATTATATTTTCTGGTAGGTACCTAACAAATATAATGCATTATTTATACAGTCATATTACTATCACATGTACACCGTTGATTTTTCTCACTTATTAACTTACAAGAACGAATAAATAAATAAATATAAAGAAGATTAGGAATATGTTAAAATATATTGAGAGAGCGATTTGAAATTTCTATGGGTGCCGTTTAAATATAGATGTAGGTATATTCATTTTTATTTCATAATTTTTTAATTTTTAATTTTATTTTTATTGATCATTCAATATTGATTACATAAAAACCATTATTTGTATGTACATTTTTTTCTATAATTATAAACATTTATACAATAATTATTATACATTTTTAAGCTATCTTATTATTTTTTCTTTTTTTTTTTTTGATTTGGGTTTGGTAATAGTACTATGTGCCTGTGTTCAAAATATCCGGTATATTAAGCTGATAAGATAATTTATGTATTGTCGGCAATCTCTTATCGGTCAGTGATGATTAACAACGACAATGTTACATTTGTGTAAATTAAAAAAAAAATAATATTATTATAATAATACACCGTCATCCACTAGATTGTGATAAAAACGTTTAACAAAATGTCAAAACCTAAATTCGATGTTGACTATAATATTATAATATACATTTTTTAGACCCCTCTCCTTCAAAAAAAATTTTTGAATACGGTCTTGGTTGTATCTAACACGAACTACATCGAATTTTAGAATCCAATTAAAAACTATGTATAATATATGTGAGTATTAAAAAGTTAGCACTAGCTAGCACAGTACCTGACATTACAGCACATACCTTTTTTTAGTTTTAGGTAAAACTAAATAACATTTTAAATAATATTTTATCTACTTATAAATATTATGTACCAAATATAAATAAAGTTAGCTTATTTTTTATTACGACGTCGAATAAACCGTTTTACCAGTGATGGTACACATATATGTGTTATTATTATTATGTAAAATGCAATGCCCCGTTGGCCTGATGTTCTGCATTATTTAAAATAAATTATATGAAATATACCGAGAATATGCAAAATGTATTTATATATATATATTTTTTTTTGGCTTATTCGAATCCGTTTAGACCCATCACCACTTCCGCTATACCTCGCCACGCTTTTCTATCGATGGCTTTTCTCCATCTCTGATTCCTAGGAGCTTCAGATCTTCTCTTACCCGGTTGCTCCACATTATAACCTTGTTTACTATCATATCCTACATGTCCTGCCCAGCTAAATCTTCGACTTTTGAGAACACATACTGTACCAGGTTTATTAGACGTTATACCATCAGTTCTGCGATAGCCCTTCGTTCATATTTAATATTTTCAGTATTTTTTTTAGCGCTAAATATTATTCTTAATATTTTCCCCTCAAATATATTTATATATGTAATAAAAAAATATTTTTTGTGATAAAAGTGTCACCACTAGCCACTGGGTGGCTATTTTTTATCAGTCATTGCATGTAATTCGTACCATACCAAACGTACGCTTATTGTAAAAAAAAAATTTCAAAAAAAATGTGTACATGGTTTTAAATTGTTATACAACATTTTTTCTAAGAAATAATATTTTTTCATATTTTTTACCCATGTATTTTTTTTATTTGTTTAAATGATAATATAGTTTGAATTTCATATTCCAAAGCAGAATAATTTTCCAAATACTTCGACTACTTTATTACTTTCCCTAACTTTTATTAAGGATTGAAATCTAATCTGATTCTTATACTCCAAAATGTTTTCAGAATAATTAGTTAGATAACGAATAATTAATTTAAGGTTCCCTGAAGCACTTATCCTATGATAAATTAGAAGTATCGACAAGGTGTTAGGACGACTAGTTAAAATTGTAAAAATGTTTATAAAATTGTTAAATCGAGTTTAAGAAAAATGAAAACAAAATTAGAAAGGTAGTAGGATAGGTATGAGCCTTCAGTCTAATCTCCAGTCTTTTAAGACCGAATTAAGCCCGAAAAAATCATTACATTTAATGAAAAGAATATGATCAGAGGTCTATCCCTATATTACTTCAAACTATATAAAAATGTATAAAAATAAATGAAATTTAATTAAGGATACAAAAAATTAAATAAAAAGATGTTGTGAACGGATACTTACATAATGAACTTTAATATGAATAAAAAAAAAATAGTAAGGGATCAAGAAAAATTAAAATTGCAGTCTAATCTTCAGATTTATTTAAATATTTATCTAAAAACAAGACAAATACCTTAAAAAATACCACTTGATGAACGTATAAAGAAATGGTTAAAAAAAATGTCCTAAATATGATTTATTTTAAAACTTTTACTATTTTTAAATAATCGATAAATTAATTACACCGAACAAAATTGCATAAGTCACTGAAGAATTAGTTACAGATGAAACCAAAACTGGGCAAATTAATGATTTTTTTAACTCATTAAGTTAATATCAGAAAAAGTAAGTTAAGTTAAGTTAAAATTTAACTTATATATTTTTATAACTCCGTTAAGTTAAAAATTAATGGATAAAATTTAACTTAATTGAAAAATTACTTATTTTCGAATCTGCAAGAAAAATAGGATCCGAAATATTCGTATCCGGAGGTAACTGTTCAAAATATTTATTTAAATATGGCCATTTCGACTCTAGGTCTCTCGACTTGATCATCATTAAATAAAAAAAAATAGATACAAAAACACCATAGTGGAATCAATAACAACAATAAATAACTTGAAAATTGAAGTGCCCTGCAATACTACACAATGCACTATACACGTCAATGAAGCAAAATAAATGAGTACAACAAAATAATAATATCATAATTTAAATTATCAATCGTGGAGTATAAATAATTAAGTATTTTGAATGAAAGTTTTAAAAAATATATTCAAAAATAATTCCCCTCCCCCCCATGAGTAATTTTAATAATTCTAAGAAATAACGTGTTTCTCGAGATGTGTAGCGTGGCGTTTAGTGTCACTAGGTAATGAGTAAATTATGGACATATTTTACAATAAAACTAACTAAGTACACGAACGTCACGAATATCCTAGTACAATTAATTATAGAATTATCATCATAAAATATAATTAACATTTGGGCTGACAGACAGTCTTCGTTCTGAATCGTTTTTCGTATGCTATGGTTTTAGATCATTGAATTCAAATTTAACACATTCACTGCAGTAACTATCCCAACACCAAATGTACACCTTTTTAAAGATATTCTTACACATAAAATTATATTATCTAAGTGATAAAATGTGATGATAACCATTTATCAGATATTGACTTCATTTATACGTATTCAGATTTTCATAACAATATTTTTAGCACGTGGTTCGATAAAAAAATATGATTTAATACTTGATAAATTAAACAATAATTGTGTTTTATATCATATCTAGGTTAAATATCGAAACATAAAAATATAACACAATAATAATGTATTTAATATTTACTGACAACAAATTATGAATATCTAAAACCAAAAATTTACATACAAAATGATGGTACAATAAATATTTGGTCAACAAAATAGTGTTGTTATATTATACTGCTCGGTTCATCTAATACAATACATTATACATTAAATCATAAATTATTAAATAATATATTTTATTTTGAACATCAAACGTTCTTTTTCAAGCCTTTAAAGTTTAGTTTTTGGCATCTTTCTCTTTTAGTGTATCAAATGCCGTCATTAATTCAAAAGTTGTCTAACTAAAAAATATAACACTCTAATTACTTTAATAGACAATATTATTTTTGCAACTCGACAGATTGTTCTATTATAGTGTTGATACACCTAAACACGTCATTCGTGATCAATAGTTTTAAATATTATTAATAAATGATATCCATAGTAATAATATAAAGTAGAATCTATATTAAATATGTGTAGTATATAAAATTAAATGTATAATCTTACGTTGGACGCTTTCGTAATATGAATTACAGGACCTGATTTAACCCCCGGCTCCGTTGATCTATTTTAACTTTAAATATTAGGAAGTTAGTCTCTTCTCTGTCACGTTTATTGGCAATAATAAATCTACGCTCGTGGAAATTGTCATGTCACCAACACAATCCAATTATCCACGGTGCATGCACTCGTTTTTCTTAATTTTTTGTACGCTCTTCGTTCGTCGTTTTTATCGTCACAATCTAAAGTTGAGGTCGTTTAGGATGCGGGCACTTGTATATCATCTCTTAGAAATTTCTGTAGGGAATAGTGATTTATCCTTTATCGAAATTAGAAGTCGTATATATATATATATATATATATATATATTTATCAACTATGCATCCAACAAGCTTACCGCGCAATTTTTTTCCCTGATTAATTTTATTGATGATTGCTTCTCGACACAAATTGATGGACCATTTTTTAACTATGCATTCGTATCATTTCGTTAACCCAGCCGTTTGGTTGGCAGACATTCAACAATAACAGTTATACATATTGGTTAGTGTTAGACGGCACTAAATTTAAATTTGAATCAGTTTAATAGTGTTATGTTTAACTATAGGACTGTTATTTATATGTACCTATTTGAACATAATAATGAAAAATGCTTTTTATTGCTCTTCGGTGCCGTAAAGCATAATGATAAGAATAAACCTAAACGTTCCATCTAAGTTCTTTTTTTTATTTTTTACATTCGTAAACTTTCAATAAACTATAACATATCGTGCTTCCACGTTTTTTCTAGCATGTCTGCCGTTGGCAACAAATGACATTTGTTGTGTGTATTTTGTAGAAACATAATAGTAGTAATACATGTCATTCGTCAAAAATCATGTGTATTTTACATTGCCAATGCAGGCAATACCGTCAATCTACACAGCAATTAAATCTATTTTTAGAAGGTGTTTCTTACTTTAAATATTACTGTGCATTGTCAAATTAATATATTTTATCGGTTTAGAAGATATATAATGTATATTCGATCAAAAAATTATTTTATAACATAATAGTATAATATTATGCAATAATTATTTTTAATTGTGTCAATTAGTAAATACTAGTCAAAACGTTTGATCACAAATTCTGAATCCACTTTTAATTATATCGATGTAAGTTTAAAAGTTCAAGGTCATTAAGAAATGTTTGCTTTAGTTCACTTATTTTCATGGTGAATATATACGTTCCAGAGCACAAAAAAAACCTGGCAAACAGCTTAGTAGCTGATATTCTAAGAAAAATAAAATGCTAAAGAATTATTTAGAGTGGTATTGTAGGTATATATAGCATGTGCTTTTACCGTCGAACTTAGACAATTTTTCATTGGTTTATCAGGACATTTTATTTTCTAAGATTTACTGTAGTATATACTTTCAAATGTACACGTCATATTAAATAATATTTAAAATTAACTACAAACGTGATAAGCTCATTGTTGAAAAGTAATATAAGTACCTAACAATTTATTGTGAAGAGGAAATTATTATTTTATGACATGAAAACCTTGATTAAAGGTGCTCAATAATCATCGAAAATTCTTAAATAAATTAAAATGTGACAACATATTTTGTCTGGATGATAATATTATTCGAGGCAATAAAAATTCAATTTTTTTGACGTTCCACTATTTATACATTGACGTTTATATTTCTTTCTGATCATCAATGGCCTTAATAAAGGTCTCTACGGCTTTATCAAACATATTTTCGAAGTTAATACTCGGCAAATTCTATATTTTACTTGATTTTATCGTATTCCGTAGTTTCGATTAAGTCCCAATTTAACTACAGACTTTAGCAACCAATGAGTAAAACTGAATCATCTGTGAGTTGTGAGTTGTGACCATACATTTTTTAAATATTTACTGTCTACTTACAATAATAAACTTTTTGGTTAAAATAGTACAGTTTTAATTATTACAGAATAATACTGATTAATTTTATATCGATAACCTGTAATAACTCAAGCTATCATCAGTCGTTATTGAGTATTTAAAGTAATGGATTGTAATATTTTAGTCGGCCACTATTTTCCACTAATCGTGTTTCTAATACATTGGTGTGTATGGCCCATTTCAAATGTTCTTGTTTGATGTATTATTCTGAATCTATGTTCACATCGTCAACCACTCAGTTATTTGTAATAATTCATGCACAGAATTTTAATTTAAATAAACCGTGTATAAAAGAAAACAAGTCGACAACACATAAAATGTTTTGTTAAAATAATTTAAATTAATCGATTAGAATATTACATTATATTATACCATATTGTATTATTATAATTACTCGTCTATTTAATTGTTTTTCTAATAACTATTGTGCCCTACACGCGTATTTCATAATATTACTTTAATATAACAGAATATGATTAATTCAATTATTCAACTATAAATACAAGCTTATTTTTTTGACAAAGAAAATAAATAGTTTCTTGTTGGCAAGTCAAATTTTAGCAAGTAATTTGTATTTTAATTTGCCACTTAATTTTTGTTGAAAGCTATAAGTTTACAAAATATATTATTTAGATAAAACAACTTGTCAAGTCATTGAAGTACCTAATGTCTCAATCATTAACATCAAATGTTTATAATATATTATTATAAAGAGTTTAATTCCACGTTATATTTATATAAATAATGTTTATATTTAATCAGAAAATTAAGTATCAAAATTACCTAAGTAGCTAAATTTTATCCCAAAAATAAATATTTATATATTTTTTTACTTAAAACAACAATCGAAAATGTAGAACCTCAGAAAAAAATTAAAAGAATATTTACTGCATGATTTATTTACCCTTAGCTTTGATTAAGTAAAAAAATATAATATAATGCACAGTGTGCACTCGATGTACTCTTCAAATAGTTATTAATTCGATACTTGTGCTGTGGCCGGAGCATTACTAAAAATAAATCAATTATAATACCTACAGTTGCTATATGGTAATTTTTTTTTTTTTAATCGTTTTACAAAACTTATAAAATATTTACATAGGTACATATTACATAACAGACACTACACGAAAATAAAATGATATTTAAATGGTCCACAGTAATACCCTTACAATTAAAAAAGATTCGATTTTCATTGCATACACACTATATAATAAAAAATACCGTTGATTTTCAAAATTTTAATGAATAAGTATCAATGTATCATAATAGTTTGCTAATTTTTTCTCCTTAATTATATAAAATTGGGGAACTCATTCTGCTATATAGTAGGTGTTAAAAACTAAAATTCTGAGTTCGTTAAATTCATTGGTAAATCGTTGCAAACAATTCTGAGCAGAAACTGTTAGCAGACATAAAGTGTATTTTATTTTATTAAATATTTTAATATTTGTATTGCTATTAGTGATATGTTTTACAAATTATTACTATAAATATATTTACGGAAAGTTGAATTATTAATTTTTGACGAAAAAATCACAATTCACATTTATTTTATTTAGTTATTAATTATTATAATATTACATCCTCATAAGTCATATCTTATATCATATATTACTGTTATTATGTTTGAGTCCACGTCAACTTATCGTAGGAAGGTGTAAATAAGATTGTAGTATAAATATATAATAATACTTTTGAATTACGATAAAATATCTAAAATCATTATTTTTTGTTTAAACATCCAATGTTGTCAAAATTTGAACTTCAAATGCTTATAAACAAAAAAAAAATTATCAAACCTTGGGTGTTAAAATTAAAAATTGTATGCATTTAATTAAAAAAAGTAATTTGCAAATTTTCGTGATTTGATTAATTTCGTAAACATTTAAGCTTACAAAAAAATGTACTATTTATTTTTTTATTATAATTAATTCAACCAACCATAAAACTAATAGAAAAATAAATTACTAATATAAGTATACCTGGATTATTATTCAAATAACATAATATACATAACAGGTAGGTTTATCCTTAAAAATATAGGCTGACAGACCATTTACACTCAGATCCGTTTTTCAATGTATACAACAAGTTATCGTTGAATTTAAATTTAACACCAGTTTTTATTAATACATTTGTTTAATTAGTTTTCAATAAATTCGATTTTTTCTTTTTGTTCATTCTTTGTAAATTTGTTTCAGTATTATGCATTGTTTACGTATCACTAATATAAAGCAATATTATTTTTGTCCGCCGTCTATTAAACAAGCAATAAGTACAAGTTTACTCGATTACGAGTCACTGCAGAATGCAGATACGCATTTCACTTGCCGCAATATCGGAATTTTTTATTTGAAATTTTAGTCGAGACACGAGTAACACGCAGCCTATTCTATTATAATTTTGAACATCCATCGCGTTCACGTATAATCGCTCGTTGTTCATTATTCTCGGTGCCTCTACATGAACGACCACGGTTTATGTTGGTCAATCGTTATTTTCGACCGAAGCGGTTACCCGACGACGAGTATTAAATAGTATTATCACTATATTTATACATACATTATATATTATATAGCCCGAGACCGTGCCGAACGCCGTAAAAAAAATAATAACACGCCAAAATCGGACGAGAAAAAATGACGGCGTATCGTACATGGACTGCGGTACAATATTATATATATAGTTCTATATTATAACGTGTGGTTGCACACCCCGTCGGCGGGAGCATAACATAACCGTGACTCTATAACACAACAATGATGGTCGTAAAAGAAAAAACCGGACATGCAGTCAGAGCGGTAGTGTATGATATGTATACGATAAAATAATAATAATCATAAAACGAAATCGGACAATAAATGACGCTTAACAGAAAACGGCCGCGAATATCGACTCGCGTGCGTACGTGCGTGCGTGCGTGTGTGGCGGTGCTCGGAGATCGTGTTTTTGCCGGACTCGGGGCGTTTGCCAATTTCCATAAAACCCGTCCAAAATTCGAGTTTCCTCGGCCGCCGCAGTAAACGTAATCGAATTACCGACCGCTGATATTTTATTGGCCTGCAAAGCCACGGTGTCTTAAACATTATAATATATTATACGACTATATAATATAAGTATAATGTAACCGACACACGTCTACTGCAGTGCGCCGACCGACCGCAGCCACGAGTTTTCGTAAAAAATAAATTCACGGATTTCCCCCCCCCCGGCCGGCACACGCACACTATTTATACGTACACGTCACTCGCGGTGATCTATATTATAATATGTCGGTTGCCACCTGCACCGCCGCCACCACGGCAGCTGCACCATAGTTACCCAGCTTTTATCCTAATTTTACGCTCCCGTCGATATTTATTTTGGCTTCGACAGCGCTGTAATATTATATTATAATATCTATCTCCATTCGCCAATAATAGTCCGTCATACAATTCCGAACATCTATTTTTAATAACACCCGCAGCTGACCGATTTTTACGCCGCAACTGTGACGGAGATGCAGGGTGTCACATACATATATATTTTATTGTGTGACCACGTCATAATATTATTGACTCGGCAAAAATAGCTGCACACAGCCCCCGCCTCCCAAAAATAAATACATAGCCTTGAAAATATTGGATATTGATATTATAATTTACGTAACGAACGTAAAAAACATAAAAAGTATCTTATACATTACATTATTACTCACTGAGTAAGGTTACGCATTAAGTAGCGGCGTATCTAAAACTTTTTAAGGGAGGTGTCAGCAAATTTATATACAAATTACTATATATAAATTAAAATATAGTTAAGGTTATAAAAAAAAAATTGATATAATAAAAACAATCGGGCAATCAAGACATTCGTATACATATATGAAAAAATAACATAATTTATGTATATAAATTAAATTTTTAAGATAATTTATATACAATAAGTGGTTATTAGGGGAAGGGAGTCATATCTTCTAAATACCCCCTTGTATACTCCACTGAGGTACACTTTACACGTGACGCATGTGAATTATATTACAATTAAATAAAAAGTTTAATAAACAATATATTTAGCATTCAATAAATAAAAACTAAAAAAATGTTTTATTACTTTTTGTTATACCGACTAAAAATAATAAAAATACAATACATCAATTTAGAACGGCGCAAATGTAGGTAATTCAGAGCTATTATTAAATGTTTGAAATAGCATATCATTGTAATTAAACGGCCATAACCATTACGAGATGTCATTTAAATCAAAAATATGAATAATTTATAAACTTTAAATTGCCAATTAAATACCTATAGGTTTATATTTAGAAGTTTTATCAGATATTTCAAGCGCAGAAAAATATATTAAATGAGATTTTTTTTTAATTCGGTATCATGGTTTGACTTTTGATATATTGATAGGTAGGCGAAAAAATAAAAAAAAAATTATAATTCGAAACCACTTTTTCAGAATACTATTTATAATACACAATTATTGACAGTTAACGGAATATAATGATAAAAATATAAAATAATATGAATTGACTGACTTATAATAAGAAAAAAACATCGTATAAACTTTTCTTACGCCGCCTTATGAGAGTATCATATAAAGTTATGTGCAGTGCGACAACATTCCAGTTAAACGAATCTCCAATATACCATATGCATAATACCTATTTTCACGCCTCATCGTTTTTGGTTCATCGAAACGCATAGACAATCATCCCGAGATTACAAGCCATGACGAGGCCGGTGCATTTATAGGTAAGATGATCATCAATCATACCTATGTTTATTGTTACGGCCGATGTTGATAATTCATTGTAGTTATTCAATAGTTCATAAGGTTTGTATTTTGTAAGATCGAAGTAAAGTCTTTCATAAATTAATAGTTTCTTGATCGTTAAGTCTTTAAATTCCGTAAAAAACAAACATTGTTTGTGTGCACTGGAGAGTGCCTTGCTATAGAGACTACGATTCTACAAAAACACTCGTCACTCAAGTATGCACCACGACAGCACGTTAGTTGATCATATAACGAAAAAGCACTATATCTTGAGGTTGTGATCATGTTCCTTGATAATATTAAAATGTGTTTAGTTTTTGTTGTCAAATTTGTTTTTCCTCGTTACTTATTTACCTGCATAACATGTATACGATTAATTTATATTGTCAAATATTGACGTTAATATTAATGAGGTATGGTGATTTTAATTGGGTTCTGTAAATTATTATGTAAAATATGCATGCAAATTAAGTAAGTAGCATAATGTTAACTATGAAATATATCTACTATAGTAACAAACGTGTGTATGGTATTATCTTATCAAATAAACACAAGGCACGAGATATTTTAATGAACTAAAAAATATGAAACATTTTGACACAGGAGCGTATACTAGATAAGTGATGTCAATGTTTAAAATGTTTAAATATAGGTTAGTGTTATATTGTGGGAGAAAGGAATTTATTGCAATATGTTTCAGTGGCTTGAGATGACTTTTTGGACAGAAAAGACCGAAACGGTGATTTATGGATTCGTATAATATGAATAAGAGTCGAAGCCCGAAGGAAATGGAAACCGAAGAAGTAAATAATAAAATGTAATAATGGAAATGACGAAGTAAACGCGCGGACTGTTGAATAAGATTGTGTGGGTTTCAGCCGGGCAGGATGAAAAAAAGGAGTTTGAACACGAGATAGAGGAAATAACTGAAATACCTGGGGAGATTACTATATTATAGTATCTGAAATAAACGACCAAAGATTCTAAGGGTAAAGCAATTGTTTAACGGGTCAAGGTATTAGTATAAAAGCATAGACGTAACTATGGGATAAATTTTTTTTTTTTAGGAGTACTATATATTTTATTTATTTATCTGTGAGAAAATTTCTTCTACGTCACTCTACTAAATGTATGTATAAGTCGCTTATACGTTATAATCAATATACATTTATATTATTATAGTATCTATACATATTTAATCAACAAATTAAAATTTATTTTCATACACATTTCCTGTCTTTTACTGCCCATATATTTCCAATCATTAATCTCCTTCATAATTGATAAAATTTCTTTCAATTTTGAAGTTAGCCATGTATGAGAAATGGTCTTGCAGCATAGATACTCGTTCTTAGCCAATTATGTGTAATTATGCGGTTACGCCTAATTAAAAAAAAAAAAAACATTTTTCATGACTTATTATCCAATATATATCTGGAGGAATATTTGGGTAGCTCAGTCCCACAAGCCATCATTTAATAGCAGTATTGCTACTACATCTATAGGTAGTCAAATAAAATACAATCTCTGAAAAAAATATAGGTACAACATTGTTGGAAGTATAATCAATAATAGTAATTTTCGTAACGTAACGATACGTAGTGATGTTATATTGTAATCTAGTAAAATGAATTCACAAAAATAATCACTTTAATTCATTCGGTATTAATCAAATTATGTGAGGTTGACTTTTTAGACTTATTATTGTTTATGTACAACGTTACTGTACAATACATTATTATTATATTATATTATATAAAACTACAATTTGTTCCATCACTAAAGTTATACATAGTTTGTGTTCAGGACAGGCGAGACACGTGTTGCTAAAAATCACACGTCTGGGATTTAGTTACTTTTAGCGTGTTCTGCCAGTCACATCTCTAAAATAACCACTTTTGACTCGAAGGTCTAAATTAAATTATTTTCTATGAAATATACAACGACACTCGAAATAAAATAATGGAAGTATATTTTCCGTCTAGTACCTACTATATTCTCGTGACATAATAACAAAAACGAGAAAATGTAGGAAAAATGAATGGAAAATTTGAAACACACAAACGTACGATCGTAAAACGAACTCTAGACTGTGACTCGTGGTCGGACTCGCCAATTATAATAAAAATAATATTATTATCCATTTGCTATATATATATATATATTTATTTTTACAAGTATTATACTTTTATTCACGCCCAAACTCATAGTTAATTAATTTAAAAGCAACTACCTATAAATATCGAATCATAATAAACGCAACTATAATATATATAATATTTAATTTTTCCACAAATAAATTGTGCTCGGGGAGGAGGGGGCATTGGATTATTTCGGACGGGCTTTTAACGTTAATTGACTCCCCGATATGCACGTTTATGACCAACACGTATAGTACAATATAGTTATATTATAATACCGTAATAATAATTATCATATTATTTTGTATATTGCGTACCCATTTCACCTATGGACTATGGCCATGGATGACCTGTGTAGGTATACTTACCGGACGCTAATAAACGCCATTAAAATAACGAACGGTGACAGCACCGGCCGTGTCGTCAACTGCATCGTATTTATCTTAGGGCTGACGATATTTTAGATACACCGGTGATATTACCGTGATAATTATCAAAAATTTCGTATACCTATCTACATTTATTATTTATTATTTTTTAAATATCATAATTACATAATATATATCTTAAATATAAAATTCTCCAGTCACAGTGTTTGTTACTGAACTCCTCCGAAACGGCTTGACCGATTTTCATGAAATTTTTTGTGTATATTTAATAGACCTGGAAATAGTTCATAGGCAATTTTTTAACCCCTTAGATGTTAAGGGTGGCTCACCCCGAATATTTTTTTAATATTTAACGTGTAAATTGTATACTTAATATATAGGCGACGGCCCACGGGTTTTCAGCTACCTGCAACCTGACCTTTTTGTCCGTCAAATTATGTGTTTGATTTTGATATCGGCATGTAGATATGAATTGTTCTAAGTTATGGATAAAAACAATCCCGCACACCAACACTATGTTGACCAAATATTATATAAAAAAAAAATGGAAATCTTTGTCACTCAAGTTCTCTGAAACTACTTAATCAATTATCTTGATTTTGTTTTAAATGAAAGAGCACATTGCGGAGTAGGTTTTAGGCTTAATTTTAATTCTTTAAGTTAATTGAAAATTGAAAAATTCTGGAAAACTGAAAGTGATTTTTTCGATAGGATTTATGTATAATCTCTGTTTATTTATAAGATTGCTATTATTTACATATTTTATTACTATAATAATTTTTAGAAATATAGCATATTAAAAATTATTTTACAAATAAATTAAAAAAAAAAGTCGGCAAGTGGGTCCGCTCTGTTGAATAATAGGTGTCGAGTTGAATTAATTTTTGCAGAAAACATTGAATTTAAAAAGTTAATTGAGTATATAAAATATAATAATATACTTAAAATGTTTCAAGCACCCATGAAAAATATTTTTAAATTACAACGAAATAAATAACATCATTATTCTTTATTTAAGTATCTAATTTCGTCTAAATTTGAACTTAAAATATCTATAAAAAATTATTTATATATATATATATTTTTTTAATTTTTTGGTTTCACTATTAAATACTTATAAAACCCTTGTTTTAAATTTTCAATCCTTAGCTATAAAAACTGAACATTTTATAAATGTTTAACTACAAAACAATTTGCAAATGTTTAATGATGAATTTCGGTCAAAATTTGAAATTTAAATGCTTACAAAAAAAAATTGTGCCTATGTATTTTTTATTATTTTTTATTTGCTATTTTAATAACTTAAGAAAAATATTGTATTAAATTTTCAAAATATTTGACCCAACGAAACTTTTTTTATCAATATTTGAAGAAAAAAAATTGAAAAATCAAAAATTTTTTATGCTTACAATTAGCTCAAAAAATGTTAAAATATTTAAAAACATGTTTGGTGTATAGAAAATGATAATCAAACATTCTGTAAAAATTTTAAATGTCTTCAATTATTTCTTTTTGAATTACATCAAGATAAGAAAATCGTTCTCGGAAAAAACGGGTGAATATCCAATGTCCAATTTTAAACGCTCATAAAAAAATAGTTTCACTTTCTGGTAAATTTTTTTGATTTTAAATAGGTAGAAAAACTTATGGAGATCCTTGTGTTGAATTTTAATAATAATAAGTGACAATAGAAAAAATTTTATGAATTTCCTAATTAAAAAAAAACTGCAACAATTCGTGATTTGTACGTATTTTATCAAAATTTCAACTTTATAGATGCTTATAAAAAAATATTAGAGACTTACGCTCAACTTTTTTTTTAATTTTCATTTCCAACAAGTTATGGAGAACATTATATTATATTTTCAAGTTTTTGACCGACTGAAAAAAAATTTATAGGCAATAATAAAAAAAAAATTAAAAAAACCTAAAAATTTATTTTGCTTATAAATAGCTCAAAAAAGTCAAAATACTTTGAAAATTTTATGGTGCATAGAAAATATTTATATAAATATTTGATAAACATTTCATGTATTTATGGTTATTATTTCTTTTGTTACATTATAAATAAAAATAAATTTTGTCAAAAATTTACTTTACGCGAAAATTCCCGCTTTTCCTTAATTTTTTTTTTTTGTTTTTCCCGGCGCGTTTAAAAACTATTAAGAATTTTTACTTTTGACCCTCCCCCCCTCTAAAAAAAAAGTATCAACTAGATTCACTTTCCTATCAGAAAAGATGCTGATGAAGAAAATCGGAGCACTTTAACTGCACTAAAACGTGATGACAGACACAAAAAAATAAAAAAAAAAGAACAGAACATTGTAAAATCAATACATTCAACGCTTAGAATCTAAAATAAATCTTTGGCACGCTCAACTTTTGCAATATTTTTCATGTACTTACCTAATTCTGATTTTACTCACTTATGCCCTATTGGGGTTCGCAATCTACCGTAGGTGAATTGCCTATCCGATTATATACTGCTTGCATATTTTCCGCGATCCGATGCAGTGGAATTGAACTTAGGTGGATTAGATGCATGTAAATTACCTGAGGTTAAGTTTAACTTAATATTTGGCTCAAGCAACGCTGGGTGAGACAGCTAGTATTATATAATATTATAATTTTCGTTAGTTTGGTACTAGCCTCTTTGATGAGTTTAACATATTGGATTGGGAAAAATCTGTTTTTGGTGTAGTGTATAAAACGTTAAACCACGTATGGAAAATAATCCATAGTCGTATTTTGTAAATTATATGCTGGTCCATAACTTTACTATACAAAAGGTTGAGAACTTCTGATCTAGAATACTAGACTTAATTATAGAAGTAGAACGGTTTTACTAGAATATTTATTATTTTCATAGAAATTCCTCCCTCCTTCTTTCTCAGTATTACAAAATATTTTGAGACTTTTAAACAACAATGAATAATTACAGACATGATTTTCAAAATAGATGTTAAAGTTAAATTTTTCTAGATTGGAAACTTGAAAACACTTATAAATTCACCAAGATCTAGAAATTACCTAGGTACGATATTTTCGGTAATACCATAGAAACCGGTAGTAAACAAAATACCGGATACCGGTATCAAGATTTTAAATACCACCAGCCTTAATTTATCTTCTACTCGTATTTCAAACCACATATGCCAAAAACATATTAAACGCATAGTTCTGATAGGTTATTAGAAAATAAATACTCAATTATTATATTATTGTAGTTATTGCACATTTAAATCCGTTTTAATGACTTATGTTTCTCTTTCCTAATTCTTAAAAAAAAAGATGAGTGAATCTGACCCCCCCCCACATCACACTTGTATACGTCCTGGCCTACAATTAATGCATTTAACCATTTAGGCATACACTCATTATAATATTTAAATATAATAAATTCTAAGCAACGTCAATAACGGCCATAGTAGCAAAATATGAATAACATCAATCTATTCCTACAAGGAACCTGTGAATAATTTCTAAGTGGCATGATGTGCGTGAACTCCTCGGGTAACTGGTGACGGGTTCCGTCGATTAATGAAGGTTACAAATATAAGCACGAGACGTGTATTATAGACATGATAAAATATGAGACGTCACGTGACGTGTATTAAAACGTGACATTATAGTTCTGCTATAATTTTAAAACACCACTACTATTAATGAAATAGACTTTCGTAGACAACGACAAGAAATCGGTTTGACTTTGAATCGAACGTGCTCACGGTCGTGGCGAAAGGCCGGCGACGACTAAATTTTCATCAGATATTCAGACCGCCTGAAGGACGACAGAAATCCGGAATTATGGAGATTACCCGTTTACAAGTATACCAAATATTATACGATGTTAACCACGGTTAATGAATTTATACCACGATCCATGTAACTGGCATTTATATAATAAGATTTAAATTTAAAGGTGACTTCACATTGCACTGTATTGGCATTCTGGGGATCAAAAGTAAAATATTCTTAGTAGTTTTTAAAAGTTTAGGTAAGACAAAAAAAAAAAAATTAAGAAAAAACGGAAATTTTTAACTAAAACCAATTTTTGACAAAATCATTTTATTTTATTGGTAGGTATAACTCAAAAACTAATAATCTTAGTTACTTAAATGTTACCAATTGTTTATTTTATCTATGTATGATATTATTTACATATTGACATTTTTAAAATATTTTGACTCTTTTTAAGCAGTTTATTAAAATTTTAAATTTTAAATTTTTGTTTAGTTTTTTTAGTTTATTTTAAATATCCATAAAAATAATTTCGTTGTGTCAAAAAGGTTAAAAACGCAATACAAGTTTCATCATAAGTTGTTATAATAGCAGTTTGAAAATATAAAGATGCACATGCATTTGAAGTTTAAATTTGACAAAATTCATCAAATTACGAAAATGTGCATATTATTTTGTGGTAAAATTTTTATAGCTAAGAATTAAAAATTTTAAACAGAGTTTCTCTTAACCCATAAATATTTCATACTGTAACCAAAAAATCTAAAAAACTACACATAATAACATTTTTAAATGCGATGTTTTCGCAAAAATTAATTCAGCCTAATGTATTAGTAATAGTAAAATAAATTACTTTATATTAATATTATAAAATATTCTTAGTAATGTATGAATCGTTTTTCGTATATAATGGCTTTATATAATTGAATTCAAATTTACATCCATTACAGTGACCCACGCGACAGCAGTGAAACGATACCGACTTGCTCACGATTTTTTAAAATCGAACAATAACGTACTGTGTATAGGGCACTAATTATAGCTAGGTACTTCTAGGTTATGCTTAAAAAAAAAAAAAAATACGTTGAGGGTGTAATTTGGGTATTGAGCGTTTAACCGGATTTTGTCTTCTTCCGGCCGCGGTAGTGATATATAATACTACAGGTCTACTACAGCCTTGCAATAGTTATTATTGGTTACTGTTTATTTTTGAAATACACAATTTATCCGAAACATCGTTAACAAAATATGTTCCCAACGTGCGTGGTTAAAATATATTCGACGTATTATGGATTAATTGACGAAGGCCGTCGCACAGCACCCACACGGTAATCGGGCAGTCGCCACACCAGGCGGCAGGTGTATGGGGGGGCGAGGGGGGCACTTGGTATCTAAAATTGAAAGCCGCGCAGTGACAAACTTCCATCTATTAATATAATAGCATGCCGGCGCGGCTCGTCACGCTATTTCGGCTCGACGGACCGGCCAAAAGCATCGATCGTCCTTGGCGTTTAAACGCATCGTGTGTTCCGGTCGTTACCTGCGGCCGGACGTCCGACTACGTTGCGGGCCCAGCGAAATAACTTGCCGACGTTTAAAGCAATGCGCTTTCGCGGAACAAATACAACGGGACGACCGTTTACGCGGATATATTGCCGGACCTAAATGGCTGAACGGAAACGTTTTATTATACGGTAAATTGACAATAATTATTCTGTAGTCGAAAAAATAACCGCAGAATAAATGATAAAACACGTTGATTTCGAGGTCATGGATACGACCCATAGGGGCGGTCAATTGGTTAAATTTGTGCTTTTTCAACTAACACAGTCCAAATTAAAGTTAATTCACAGGAACATTGTACCACTCCCGCCCAAAAAATAAATAAAAATTAAAACTATTATTACAATATTATGTTTAAATATTATTTCTACTTTACAGTACAATAATATCAATATAATAGTTTAAAATAGCATATTATACTTCATTCCGTTAAGAAGGAACCTCGGCGGCGACCAGTTTTGTCGGGCGGTGGTCAGGCAGTACCCGTTTGTCACCCTCGCCGAGTCAACCATCTGTACACTTGTCGTGTAGTTAAGCCATGTCCCTGCAGCGCACAAATCAATCGCCAAGGTTCCTTCTTAACGTGAATAAAATACAGGCATCAACAATACAATTTTTTTACGTTTTTAAGATTTTTTTTTTTAAATAAGCATAAATAAATTGAAAATAATAGTCTTCGTGATGAATCAAATATTATAAATATATAATAAAGGTATTTGTCAAATCATATTTAAAAATAATTAATATGTTGGTACCTAATAATAAAATATAACGTATGACAAGAAATAAATTAGATAGCTACTTACGCAGTATGTTATCGTGATTAAATTATACTAATCGAATTTCCTCGAAGTAAAAATAATAATATGAATATGACATAATATTATTTCTTTTTGTTCGGTATCATCTGTAATTTTGGAATGCAGGTATTGACAAACGACCCCCTCTCCCCAACATAATTCCAGACTACTCCACTGTTTCGAACCATTTTCACGCAATACTATATGATGCATAAAAGTTATGGCATTTATAGCATAATAATATTTGGGGACTAAGTTTGTTGAGCAGATTATATTCGCATCTAAGCACGTACGACGTTGAACCACAGAACAAGGCGGTTGAAACTACAGCTGGGCACGGCGGAATACGACCTCGACCGGCGTATATATACCTACCTACAATACTAGTATACTATATTATTATAGGTACTGACATACTGTACTTAGGCTATGTCGACATGCAAACGAGAAATTTATTTAGACGACATTTTCGGGGCACTCGGCGTCGGTCCGTTGTACATAATATAATAACGATGTTATTGCGAATCGGGCGCCGCCGCCACGAATATCATGAGATACCATTCGGATTGCAGTTTGACAGACAATGTAATCCTCCAGTGTTCACGCGGGTTTGGCTATCAATCTCTTCAATCGGTTGCATCTCCGCCCATTTGTCCTGTTTGCGTCAGGCAACCTGTCGGCGATAACGACGCGATTTCACTACAAACTACAGAGGCGATCCCTATCCGTCAGGATTAAGAACGCCGTTTTCGTTTCTCAGATCTCGATTGCGATGGACGAAACAGAAAAAATCGTCTATTGTCAATTTTCGAACGACCGTATCGGACATAGGTTTTTGTTAAACCTCAAACAAGGTGCACCATATAAAATATAATGTATAGGTACATAAATGTATACACTAGTATAATAATATATTGGACAATATATACGCAAAAACATTTTGACGAGACGAAGACATATTATTTTAAAGAACATCGGCACGATTTATATATTATACTAGCGGACCCGACAGGCGTTGTCCTGTATGATATTCCAAGCGATTGGGATATTAAGTATGAAATGAAAGACAAATAATATAATATTTTCATTATTTTTTATTTTGAAATAACATCAATTTTTCTAAAAACAATTCGTTACAATCAATAATGTCTGTTTAATTTTATCTTAATGCGAGTTGATGAACAATATTTTTAGTCAATTCCCGAGGAGTATAAATGAATAAACTTGACGGTTTTCCAACGCGAGAACACGCCACATATAATTGACCATGTGAAAAGACCGAATTTTCTAGATCCAACCCACAAATCGACATTGTTTGACCTTGTGACTTATTAATAGTTATGGCAAATGCCAAGCGAATAGGAAATTGCAGACGTCTGAATGGAATGGATGAGTTTGAAGGGATCATTAAGATTCGTGGCAGGAGAACAATTTAATCTTCAAATTTTCCGTTCAAAATTGTAGCTTCAAGAACATTGCCCATAATTTTTTTTATAACTAATCTTGTACCATTGCATAGCTTAGGTACATTTAAATTCCGAAGCAAAATGATAGGTGATCAAATTTTTAATCGCAAGTTATGTGGTGGCATTCCTGGCAAATCCAGCGAATTCAAAAATTAAACAGGATAGTTGACTACTTTGTCAGGATCGGTAACAGTGTCAATCGATTTGAACAATATCTCATTGCCGGGCAATGAACTTGTATTTTGAGGTTAATAGCGTCAACATTGATATTTTTTGGAACTAAATAGCTCGTTCACGAAGCCACGCATGATTAATATACAATATTAATCTACATTAATATCTAAGTAGCTTGTAAATCTAGAAATATGCTTTCAATCAAAGGATATTTCGTATTTATCATGTTGCAGAAATTATCTGGCAATTTGATGCA
This sequence comes from Pentalonia nigronervosa, assembly GCA_014851325.1. NCBI lineage: Eukaryota > Metazoa > Arthropoda > Insecta > Hemiptera > Aphididae > Pentalonia > Pentalonia nigronervosa. The sequence continues at coordinate 40,429 of JACXSJ010001492.1, forward strand.
TTATGTCCCCATGCAATGGTATTGTTCCGTTTCCAATGTTGAGCAATTGCTCGGAGAATGATAGTGCCAATGGATCGTTTTGCAGTTGAACACGTATATTTGTGTTAAGACTTAATGTACTGACATTTTGCCATAGATATGATTAGATAGGCACACGGTCTATATATAATATTATAGCCGTACTGAATAAAGCAAGTAGTGTTATTCTATTTCAATAATTTGGTTTCTCCATAGACAATATACTATAATAATGGCCAGTGAGTCAAACTATATATAATATTATAATCGAAAACCAAATTTCCTCCACGAGTCATCCAATACATAAGTATTGTATGATACTGTTGATACTATAACTTACTAGTTATTATATAATATCATATAACAGTTATTTCGAGTATTATATTATAATGGAAAGTACAATGTGAAATTCGAGATTAATGCATTAATTATGTATTATTTGATGTATACAATTTCTATACTAAATAAAATAGGAAACTACATTAAATTTCATATTTTTATTATTATTGTTATTATTTTTTTTATTAGTTTTTAAACTCTGGTTCTATGGCCAATGGCCATTAGTTATAATAATTATAGTATTTACGAGTGTACTACGAATATAAAGAATAAAGTAAAATATTTTTTTAAAACTAATTCTATGTGTCAATTGTATGAGTATAACTTACATTTTTCTTTTAGATTTCCGTTGTATGAGTTTGTTGATTTTAAAATTTGCATCATCTTTGCATTGTCCTAGGTTTCGTATCTCAGTTCCGTGTTAAAACTTTTTTCCATTTCTATGTTATATTGACGCCACATGCATTCTGTTATAATATGTTTCACCGTTAGTCAAACTTCGCAAATAAAATATTCTTCCCTTAATATTATTTTTTGGTTTATCGAAACTCACGGTACAAAATATATTAAAATTATTATTGTTTCGTGTTTCTTACTAACCCGAAAACGTTATGGTCAACACTTAATAAATAGTTAAATTATTTAAATATTTTAAAATCTAAATTGCTAATTTCTTTGAAGTATTCAATTAGTTGTGTGTAAGTTTAAAATTATAATTAGGAGTAGAGAGAAGAGTCAATCTATAGTACGAGGCCATATCGTATATAGGTCATGGGTATAATTGACGGAGCTTGGTGGAGACTATGCCCCTTTCAAATATTAAATAAAGCCTTTCCAAAACTCACATTATACCTATTATGAATTTGGGCACTTGTAATATGATTAAAATTGTTCATTAAATATATTAATTAATATCAAACCTAATCTATAATACAAGCGTGGAAATATTATATTCAACTATTCAAGTAAGTTTCGGTTATTTTATCCTAGTTTTTTTTTTCATTTAAGTTATATTTGACTCATGTAAATAATAGAGCTTATGAAAAAATATTTATTCAGTATTCACATTCCACTCGAACCAAATTTAAAACTTTTTGGATATTTAATAAGTTGTGAGTAATAATGAACACGACGCATAGACAAAAAATATTTACTGTTATATTTTATGTTCAGACTTCTAGAATTCCGACTACAGGGAAGTGATAAAATACTGTATTTCCATTCTGGTAAATTGTTTTATTAATGTAACAAATATTGATTGTAATATTGCTTCATTCTAATATTGCTATATCTAACCAAGCGTGTTTATGATTTAAGTATTAAAAATTTTTTAAAAATATCTTGAAATTATGAACCCGAATAATTAAAAAAAATAATCAGAAAGTACTATTCCTTTTCTAATCTTATATAAATTTTAACAATAGAATTGATGTTAAATAAAATGATTTCAACTAAGAAATGTGGGGGAAAGAAAGGAGTAAAAATTTAATTTCTTATGTCATAAACTGTACATTTACCTAGGTATCTACTATTAAAATACGTAGATACTCGGTATAAGGTGTCTACTATAATTTTCACCACGTGATGCAAGTAGATATTATCCGGAGGAAAAATAATCAATATAGACAGTAGATGAAAATCCGACTTCAGATCAAATTATTTTAAAGATCAATTGTTTGGTAAGTATGTATAGGTACTTCAATGTGCGGTATTGTGTTTCTAATTTTACAATAGCATGAAAAAGGTTAATCATATAAAACACATTCATATATATTTATGATTGAAATAATAAGAATTTGGTTTCCTATACATTATGGTGTCTATGGACTATGGCCAATAAAATTACTCAACGCATTTATTGGATTACTATATTATAATACGTAATAAGCAATATTCATATACGTGTGGTGTATGCTAATACAATATCTTCAAGTCAAGTTTTTCCACTAAAAAAAAATAAAAATGCATATATACAACATGGTTTTAGAAATAAACTTTTACTCGCAAAATCAAGTATTACTTTCCAATTTGGCAAATAAAAAAATAGCTGGAAACTTTAAATATAAATGTATAACAAAAGTTGTTACGTATTACGCAATTTTATATGAATTTGGATAAAAAGCTTAAGGATATACATGTTCCAAAATTTGGAAGTAAAATCATTTATTTATTTTGCTGGTTGTATCATAAACGTTAAAATCTAAAAGTATTCATTGATGTTTTTTCAATGCAAATTTAAAAAAAAAATAATGAAACGTACAACTAGGCTGATATAAAAAAAACACTGTTCAAAATGAATTTCATATTACATCATTTCAATATAGTCAAAAAGAGATATGTAAATTTCATCAAATACAATAAATTATGTTAAAATATTATTAAAAATTCTTAACTTAAGGGTAAAATTATTCAAAGAACACTAAATAGTAACATATAGATAGGTTATATATGCATGTTTATTGCGTATACTCGTAAAATACACAACTTTTATTTTAACTTCAAATGTCAAGGATCAAACCATGGGATTTATTAAAAAATAGAAGCCATCATATACTTAATCAAGTTCACTAATGTATTAATATCAAATCAAAAAAATAAAATTAATAACATTTGTGTAGGTATGAGGTACCTAACCAGTTTACAATAATTGTCTGATGATTTGTAAAACCACGCCATTAAATAGGTAGATATCTACTTACTATTTTTTTATCAAACGTGACTGAACTATTTCACAATAATAACAACTAATATTATAAAAGCATAAAACCTAAATGTTTGCAAACAAAAAAATTTTTTTGAATTTTATATTTTAAATTTTCAAAATTGCTTAATTAATTCATATATTGTTTTTTTTTTACCATAGCGTGTTTTCCATCATTCAAAACTAAAAGCGTGATATTTAAATATTTACGGTTTTAATGCAGAAATGTATTGGTAAACAATTTTCTAACCATTTTGTATTATTATTTAAAATAATTGGAGCACCGACGAGGTTTATGAGAAAAATATTTATGTGTCAATAGCTGTTCCATCGCATCAGTTACCGTGTAATATAATAGGACTTAATAGGTAGGTATACTGTACAATAAACACGGGTAAAATATGATTTTAACGTTATGGAATAAAGTTATTCTTCATAAAATAAAACGGCTAAAAATGTTTTTACATTTGTTTTATAATTTATTAGCATAATATACAAGTTTTCTTAATTAAAAATGTATCAATGCAAAATATTATATAATATGTTACATGTATATCACATATTATGCATTATACAATATTGTGCATATGCATCCTACAATACCAACAGTACAGTTCCAACGAAGAAGACATTTATTAATTTTTATTTTGTTCAAACGTATAACGAAGGAACTTCCCGGTATACAACTAAAGTCGTTAATAAAATAAAGTTAGGTACATACTTTAAAAAAAAATAATTATTTTCACGGAAAAAACCCGCGTTTACTAAATAAATGTATTCATCAATTCATATGGGGGATGTATGCTGTATTTTGGAAAACTCTGTTTGTGCGAAGAAAAATTTCCACAAAAATCTATCTGTAAATAAGTTTCCTGGACAACATCGTACATGTTATTATCTTTCAAACAAACACAATTATTACTACTTATCTATTTGTTCGGTAGCTTTACATGTCTTAGCCCATAATGCGCGTGCCCTAGAGATGTTTGAAAAAAGTTTTTTTCGGTTCTCTCCTCACAAGTATCATGGGGGCCAAACGTGCAGTGCAGTCACCTATAAAAATATAATATAGTAATATTATCTATCTCTAATAATATATTATATAAACGAGCCGTATTATATTATTCCTGTGTATTATATGGCGTATACATATTATATAATTACATGGGTAAAAAGTATAGGATATACGCATAGGTGAACAAAAACGAAATGATGTCAGTAAAATTATTTTTAAATGCCTTGTAAAAGCAATAAGTTTAACACTTCAAAATTACGATCAAATAGAAAAATACGTGAAAGACTTGTCAAAATAATTTTTATACCATGTAATCAACCAACTATTAACCTGCCGGCTGCCCTAAATGTGTATATTTACGCAATAAGCCACATTTGTCTGGAGATAATTTTAATTTTCTCTGTGATTAACAATGTGTTTTTGAAGTATATAGGGGCCTCGTACAGTACCTATATACTAGAAAATAATATTATCTATTAAACAATACGTTAAATTGTCTCAATAATTGATAAGTCACTTGTAAGTATTTTTAAGCATAAATTGGTAATTTATAAGTTTAGCCGTTTTAAAATTATCTACAAATGTTTAAATCGCGGCTAACTTCTTAGAAACCGAGCTATTTTATAATTTTCAAGTTTAAATGTTGTGCGCTAATTGTAAGCATATATTTAAAATGAGTAAGTCACCCCTCCCAATAACCCCCAAAAAAGTTAGCCGTTATTCGTAAAGCATTTCGAACTTTAATTGTGTCATAATGCCTTGCACTATTTATAAAGATAGGTACACTAGATTTACAAAAATGATGGCTATTGGCTATATACATACCTTTGAATTAAGTATTATACATGGAATCAAGAACACACTGTAGGTACCTAGCCAATAACAATAATAAAAAAAAAATCAAATTAATCACACAAATAATAAAACGAAGCAAAAATTTTAAGCGTACCTTAACATCCAAATGTATTATAAAATGTTTCCTAAATATATTTAAATAGAAACACATAATAATTAATTATGATGAGACCATAATATAGGGTGAAGATGCCGCAATACCTATACATCTATACACGTATTCAATGTGCACAGATGCACCGTTCTACAAAACAAAACAAATGCTCTGCTATAGGTAATTAATGATTGTGGATAATATTTTGTTTTTAAACAGTAAAGACAATATACGCAGATACAAGATAAGTGATATAATAAAATGTATTTCTATAAAAGGCTTAAAAAATTAAATTAACTTTTTAATATTATACAAAATTACAAATATTAATATATCTGTTGGTTACAAATTATTTTTTTAAAATTTAAACATTAGAAAATGTAATATGCTCAAACTTCAAGTTCAAGTCGGAACGGGTTAACCTTATCTGACTAACTCAAGACTATTATAGTTATAATATTTTACTATTTTAGGAGTGAGACCAAACATATTTTGAAATTGAAAATTAAGGAACCCTATATTGTATGTAACAAAAAACAAAGTCATGTGTTTTTTGTGTTTTAAAAAAGTTACATTTCACACGAAGAAGTTAAAATTTGCACAAAGATATATGATAGGAATCCTTATTAAAAGAAATTTAAATAATGTATTTTATATTAAAATATTTATTACGTATTTTTCGACAGGTAATTCATATGAAACACATTCAACTATAATACACTAATATTAAAAGGTATACAATTGTTACATAGAAGATATTTTATAGAATATATTGGACATATATAAATTATAGATTATAATAATGTTTTTATATTTCATTATTATATATCCCTTTTATGTTTTTAATAATAATTGTTTTTTTTTTTATCAAATTGCGATATATGTAAAATATAGATATAGTCACATTGAAAAGTCATAATTTAAAAGGAAGATATAGGTGGTATAGGTACTATTTGTATAAAGAATATCGTCTGAACTAGCTAATACATTGAATTTAAATCAGGAAATGACTTCGATTATGATGGCAAAGAACATTTATATAATTCAAAACATGTACCTATGTCAACTTTTTTTAAAACTGTAGATAAACTCTTACAAGTAAAATATCACGTTTTAGGTAAATCTTTTTCGTCAAAATCGACAGGATTTTATTTCATAATAATATTTTAATTGTTGATCTTTTTTCGTCATTAAAATATTCGATATTCTTACATAACCATTTTTGAAAAAAAAAATATTCACTTCCAGTTTGTGAAATTAAAAATACAAATTGTTATTTAAAAATAAGGCAAATATAAAATGTTGAAATTACATGCATCAAAGTACTTTATATTTTTATATTTCTCATAATATTAAGAGAACAATTATTTTTAGGGCCGGGCCGATACCGATAACCGATATTGGTACTTACTATCAGTATATTGGGTATAGGTTTTTTTTTTGAAATCGATATAACGCAACCCATTTATAAACGCATGTAATGATAGTAGTTATAGCGATAATGCTACTTTTAGATATATTATAGAAATCATTTCGTAAAAACTAAACAGTAAACACGGCGCAATGAGAATTTTAATTTTACTACATTTATTCACAATTTTATGTTTGTAAAACAATAATGTTTTAAATAATATTTATAATTAATAATCATTCTTGCAGAAATCTAAGATGTTTTGATATGCCACATGATTTATATCAATTATTGGTTTTATATTGGCAACATGCATATATATCGGAAAAAAAGTGTTATCGGCCCAATCGTAATTATTTCATACAAGCATTTTTAAGAATGTGATTGAAATATATTTAATTTTAAATAACGTTTTAATTTTATATAAATATATTTTAATCATAATGTAATATTATATATGATTGTAATACCTACCCCGGGTTACCTATCTATTAGTTTTTCTTAAATTTTCTTTATGGACTATACTAAAATATACATATCATCTACTAAACTACCAAAGTATTGACCTATAGGTAATTCATCGATTGACAACAAATAGATTTAATTTTTTTTTTTTTTTTTTTTGAAAATCGTACTCCGAAGTTATTCCGCTTGAAATGTTTGACTTTAACGGGTTGTTTAGGTATCACACAACGCATTTCTTTTATCGAGCATTAGCAGTGTCCGATTCGTCAGCGCTAGTTGTTTTTTGTATTTTTTTTTTACTCGAGTTAAATTCAGAGGGTGGTTTACGAATGTTTTGGGTAGACGGCCATCTTGTACGGCAGGCCGGGCATGCCGATCACGTGCTTGTACGCGATCGGTGGCCGAAGGATTGTCTCGCCCAGCCGCCGAGACGAGCGGCGCCTGTCACCGGCCACCCGGTGGACGACGAAGACGACAGTTCCAGGCTGCAGTTCCCGGAAACGTCACCGCTGGAGTTAGAGCTGGAGCCTCCTCCACCGTACGTGGGCCGCAGGTCGCCGGATGACCCGCACGAAACGAGACGGCGCGAGCGGCCATGACGACAGCTGTACGGCACGCGCGTGTCTCGCTCTGTTGTCGTCCGCGGTTCGTGGTATGGGCCGTGCGTGGCACACTCCGTCTTTATATAAGCGACGAGGTGGTACAGAGAACGACCACGGCACGTGTTGATGTTCGCCGTGACACGTCCAATCCGCGGCCGTGGCGCACGACCGCCGGCAACACGCGTCCCCGGTAACGTGACACCTGCGAATCACGCACGCGACAAGTGCGCGTGTACCGGTTACCTGGTAAGCATAGGTCGCACAGTGCGCGTAATACAATGTTGTTCCGTTCCTTGAACGAGTGTCGCAAATAGTCACACGCCACCGAAGTGTAGTTTGCCGGGTTGATGAAGGGAGGCAATATGTGCGACTACCTACGGCGCGAAAATTAAAAAAAAATTTTTTTTGGGCGATCACTCGCTGTTGTAGGTATTTATTTACTTTTATTCGTAGCATTAATAACGTTATCATCGTTTATTGACTAATTATCTCAATATTTTGTATTGGCTGTTTCATATTGAAAAGAAGAAGAGATGGCATAATTAACAAATACACAAAACGTACGACTCGCATAATACCACGTGCGTCGTCCGATGGTCTGCTGAGAGGTTTCATCTCTAAAATAAAAATGTTTTATAACAACTACACAGTGACATATGGCACACCTGAAGCTTGACAAGGGGGAAGCACGATTACATTTTTTTTAATATAACTGTTGATACGGAGCTCCTCTCTCTTCTATTTTACACTAAAATTAACTTCTTTTAAAAGTAGGTATACCATTTATTTTTATTGTATTTATTTAGCACTTTTGATATTGTAAATACTAACAAAATACATAAAATACTGTTCATCTGTTTCGCATCTTATACCGACTGCAAATCAAAATTCAGTTACGACTTCTAAATCGTATAAAACCTGCAACTTCACCTGTATAACTGTAATCGTTGGTAAATATAATTATATGGACGATTGGATATCACTGACCTTATATGGCGATCAATTTTAGAGGTAATCAGATCGCATTTCGCTCTCATGTTATAATATACCTTTTTAAAAACTTGCAATATGCAATCGGCACTGCACCAACTATGTGGTAAAGTTGAATCTAAGTAAAAATATCCAGATCTGTAATATCCGAGGAAAAAATATCCAAAGAAGAATTATTCAAACGGATAACTACCTACTATTTTTATATTTTTTCTAGTAGTATAGACAACAATTAAAGATTTTTAATTATACTATGTATTATTATCTACTATTTTAATTTTTACCAATCATTATTAATATACTCACTCGCGTGGATATTTTATATTTTGATAAATTATATTTATAATTATAATTTTATATTTTTTCCTTGGGCATTTTTTCCTTGGATATTTTTTCCATATATATTTTGAACTAGACATTTTTTTCTCGGATATTACAAATTCGGATATTTTTACCAGTTACCGGTAAAGTTCTCCGAACTACACTAAGTCATCTACCCCGGTATATTATACGTACATTATGAATGTGTGTCCCATTAGCTATAGTATAAGGAATACAAGTGTATGATTAATATAAAATTAGGAGAAAAAATATTTTTAATGACATAATCATAAACAATTTACATTAATAATAATAATAATACGAATTACAAGTGTGACTTTTTATGCTTCAGCATTTCAGTAGGAGTCAAATACAATACACCCGGACAGTGAGGACAGTCGTAACGTTTGGCGTTCGGTTTTAATTTTGCCATAACGTCTTCACATTCTTCACCTAGAATAGAAAAAAAAAATTAGCAAACTAAGTAATTGCGAAATTGGATTAGTAAAAATTAAATTATAATTATTGAAGTCCTGATCTCTAGAGGGTCTACACGCTCTAAAGCTTAAATTTGATTAAAAATAAACATATTACACAGTAGTGTTTTTTTTTAAAACATTTTGATGTACCTAATTCAAGATTCGAACTAGTCGTTTTTCATTTATTAAAATGTTTATTATATTAAGATAGAACTTAAAAATTAATTTATATAATTATAAAATGGATGTAATATTGAATCTAGTATTTATTATACTTGGTCCATTTTTATAAGTTATAAATGTTAATAGATAAATATAAATAACTACAATTTAAAAAAAATTGAAATTACTATAAAAGCCTTTACATCTTTTAAATCCATCCTATCAAATTACCTAATGGTTTCGTTTTAATTAAAATTTATTTAGGAAAATGGTGTTCACACTGCAGAACTTCAAAGAATTTAGTGGTGCAAAAAAATAAACTATTATAGTATACAATTGTTTCATCGATATAACGAAATATTTAATTAATCGAAACAAGTAGATTTTAGTGCTAGAATCATTTATTTAGGCTTCGGGTTAGGTATTAAATGTTTTCGGGTGTTCAAACACCGGAATAAAAAATTTAAATAAATATTTATGTACTCATAACCGATATTATTTGGGCTGATATGAGTTGATACTTAATACGGGGTATTAATTAAAAAAGGAAAAACTTAACTTGAAAATAATTTTGAAAATTGTATTTTTTCATAGTTAGGTACAATGTATATTTACCTAATATTTTAGATTATAAGATATTCTTTAGAATATTATTTGAACTTATAGTACGTAACTGAAAAATAAATTAGTAATTTACTAATTAATGAATAGACGCAAAAAACTTAAAAGTATAGATAACGAGAAATATTCTATAAACAATAAGTACTCATTGGTTGTAAAATTGTCCTGTTAATAATTATTATTAATTAGGTAACTAATTACAAAATCAAACTAATCGCAAAAAAAACAAAATATGTTAATAAAATTCTACATGTCAAATTGTAGACTGTCAATTAAGACACCTCCTAAAATCAAAATATTTACTTTTCAAATAAAAGTTATTTTATACAAACAATTAATTCCCCCAAAAATCCTCCCATCCATTATGGGGTTCCATAAAACTTCAAACATCAAAATCCTTCAGCCTTTCTAATCTATAAGTCTTCGATAGCTAATGCTCAATGATTCGTGAGTAATTACACACTTCACCATGTCCTACAAATTCCAACAATACCTACTCTAGCTGCTCATATGTATAAAACATTCCACAGTAATACCCACAACTATATTAACTCACTGATCTTCAAACTCTTTTCCATCACTCTCCCAAACAATTCTCCCCATCAGGAAGAGAAAAAGAAAATGACCAAGAGGCCTACTCAACAAACATAACTTAAAAAAATCAATGTTCCTAACCCTACCAATCCCCGTTTGAAGTAGTACCATTGAACACCCCCTTTACTCACGTCGTCCAGTCTTGTTAAACACCAACTTTTTTACTTATTGTATATATTATTACAGATTATAAATATTTCTTAAAAAAAATTTTAAAAGGTATCTAGATGTCTAAATATTATAGCAAGTTCCACGAGTTTGAGTAACACTCTGGATGACACTGGTGTAAAAAAACTTTTTTCTATTTTATTACCATCTTCTTAATATAATAATAATCTTCTTTTAATACTTGTTGCACAGCGTTGAGATTAAGAAATATTACGTTTATATATAGAAAAGAGTAATAAACGTTTAAAAAATTGTAATATTATCTTAATACATTCTACATAAAAAAATACGTCTAATTTAATACACCACCTGTTATCTGTCAACATATCTCATAGTCTTATAGTAGATAATAGAGTAAACAATGCATAATAAAGTACATTTTTTTGTTATGATTTAAAATTAATTTTGGTTTGATTTATATTTATTCTAGTTTACACTACAAAAATGAATACAATAGTTAATTATTTTTTACACGCAAACTCCGAAAACTCGAATACTTTCTTAAAAAGAATACCATCATTTTTACTAAGCTCACCAAAAAAATCCGCACATACCACTTTCAGAGCAACCCTTCAAAAATGATGTTTTCTTTAGACTTTCCAATTCACTTTTCAAACTTAATATTATATATTGATGTTCTTATATTTGTAGAGTTTATGGAAACTTATAATACATCATCGTTAGACGTTAAGAAAAGTAAAAAGAGACGTTTAACAAATATTTTTTTTTAAGTTCTATCACTTTAATGTAGTTACATTTTTGAAAGATCCCTCTACAGAAATATCAATTTGAGTAAAAGACTAAAAAGTGTAACAGAAAATGTATTATTCTCAGAATTATGTTTTAAACTGAATTTTTCAAAACCCTCAATATTTAGGTATTTCTAAAATATAAAAGTGATTTATTTATTTTATTAAACTCAAAATAAAAGTACATTGCTCTAATTATTTAGGTGATTTGTCATATACGTATATATTTTATTTAATAATTTACATACAAACATGTGATTAAAAATATGTATAATATATGGAATAAAAAAAAATCCATTCAGTGCAGAAAAAAAGTTTTTTTGAAAAATTACAATTGAAGCATTTAAAATATAAATATATGATGGTGTTAATAAGAGCCGTGAGGAGAAAGTGGGAAAGACATCTCAGTGTGAGAGAATGAGAGACACAAAAGTGAAAATGATTTGCATTGAGATGAGTTATTAAATAAAAACTAATTCTATTTAAACAGTTATTAATTGAAAACCGAATAAAATAACTACTGGAAGTGCATAAATAATTATTAACTATTTATGCATTCATTGTGGATAATATGTTTTTATAGATTTGTAAAATGTTCTATTTTCTTATACATAATTAGTAGCAAAAACAAAGGGACCAAAATTAACGAGAGCACAGACAAAAATAATATAAATAGCATTGAACTAAAATATAATCATTATTATGCGTTTTAACTAATGATAACGTTTGTAAGTGTAACACAACAGATACTCATCATTATTTATTCTAAAACAAACATAGGATTAATTTTAGCGGAATATTAAACATGAACGGATACACCTATGATCTATATTTTTGATAAAAATAAATAATGTATAATATATGAAGCGTTATTACTTATTTTAATTGCACTCCTCGAATTGTAATTAAGTACAATAGCATACCATGTTTAAATATTTATATTTAAATATACTGCGTTACAATATTACATAATTCAGTTTCGGAGTACCTATTATTATAACTTATAGGGTATTATATAATTTACGATAAACACTAACATATTATGCACAATATTTCGTGTATTTTTTAACAATTTAAACAAAATGTTTAAATCAATTTTGATTTTAAAATTAATTTGACTCAAATAATGGCTATACGTAATTTAAGGTAATAGTTATTTAATATAAAATTTATGAAAAAATGCATTTAATAAATGTATATATACTATAAGCTATAAATAGGTACTAGATATTTACTTTTTTTTAAAAAGACATTAATATAATTGTTATATAAATATTAAAATATCTAGCTATTTAAAGTTTTGAATACTACTTTTTTCCCTACTACAAAAATTATTAAAGATGCTACAAAAAAGGTTAAAGGTTAGATTAAAATGGTGATCTAGATAGATATATTCTTAGCATAATATAATAAGATTTAAAATCAAACTATTCTAAATATTAAAAACGAAAATTGTATAACCTCAAAATTATTTAATATTCTTTAAGTTTGAATATATTTTTATATGATATCATTTCCAACATAAAAAATATCAATATTCAGTTAAGTACCAATAACAATAATAGAATAACTGTTCAATATTTTACATAATACGGAATTTCAGTTGGTCCTTGAGTGTCAACAAATTAATATTTTATGAATTAATGTATCTTTATAAAACCACTAAAAAATATTTTAATGTTTAGACCTATATAACTTAAACATAATATGATCATAATTTCTTGAAAAAACAATAGGTACTTTTTTTATTACATTATTTTAGTCTCAATTAATTTATACGAGTTCTGAATAGTGACAAGTATAAATGTGAAAGGTAATCTTTAAAAAGTAACTTTTGAGAAAAGTTTTAATCATTTTTATTTTCAAGCGATTTTACCTTCATAACTAGGCCGTTAGTTTAAAGTGTTTAGTGTAATTTATATTGTTATATTATATGTCATTAGTGATTAGATTAAATTATAATTTATACAAAGGTCATAAAGTCATTTTTTTTTTTTGTATTTTATTTATTTTAATGAGTGAGAAGTCAATATACAGACACTATTTTAATAAGAAATCAGATATTTTCGTTTAGATTATACGTTTTCATAATTCAACAAACAAAATAAGTAGGTAATATATTTATATGCTTTAATCATAAAAAAATTTATTTCACTGATTATTGTTTTTGTTTACTTATGAATTATGATACAATATAAAATATATGTGCTAATAATAGAAATTAAGTAAGGTCAAATTGCACTTATTTTTTTTAAACTGCTCTCAGTTCCAAAACAAGTAATATTTGAATTGCATTCTCGAAAACTACCAACGGTGTGTATAACGAAACTTCACCACAGCAATTAAACCACAGCCATGTTCACTTTTGATTATTTGTAAATTGCTTAACGACCTAAATATCACACATAGGCGGAAAAAAGTGTACCTACTAAAATATAAATTCTCGAGTCTAAACAAGATAAAATATATATGTATTTTTTCTAGATAATATATACAAACATATTTCTTGACAATAATCACATCACGTTTATTTCTAAATTTGTTTCGTCATATAACACTAAATCTATCGACAGTCAGAACACTCACACACAATTTTCAACTAATATTTACAAGTTTTATGGAATGATCAGATTGAGTGTAATCAAACATCACTTTTTTAAACTTGATACTTGATATTACATTTTGATTAGAGTAAGTGCTGTTCAACCTTCTCTTTACCAATATTACTATTTTATGGCAATTCAACAAGTATGAATAGTTTATAAATATCTAAGCATAACTAAAGTTTCATTATTCTAAAATATTTGAAATTTAATTAAACTTCTCATGATTATTTATAATAACTAATGTACATACTATACTTTATATATGTACTTACAAGTAAATTTTATTTCAGAAAAGAAAACTTTAATTATAAAATTATATACATATATATATATATATAAAAGTACGATGTACATACCTTCAGCGGTACCCGAAGTAGTTTGAGAGTCACACACTTGCCGATGTTGCAGTTTTTCAAGAGCACTCGTCACTTCAATTGTGCTGTTGCAAAAAGGACAAATCCATGGATCGTACACCACTAGGCTTTGACCCGTTAAACTGAAAGTTTATCACTGACCGTAAGAAAATGACAGCTTAAATAAATTTATCAGCTCACCAATCATATGTCAAGTACGGCGCTAGTCTTACTCCACCATATTTATCATCTTCATACACTTGCCAGTCGTCATCGCAGAAAGGATTAGGACCCGTGAATGATAAATCTTCGCCGGACGGTCCGACATACATGACTTTTTGGTCAGCGGCTAAGAGCCTCTTCATTGTGTAACCGATTTCGGCGTTCATAAACTGTACCATGTCCACGGACAGTTGACGTTCTGCTTTTCTATTACTCCTTTCTAAAAATACATGTGCAAATATTAAGCAGGCTTGTATTTGGCTAGCTGCAATTTGTATTATAAAAATGTAAAAAATCATTGTCGATACCTTCGAGCTTAAGTTTCAAAAGATTATCCCAAGTATTACGGAGTTTTGTAGCTTTGAGTATTAAATTTTCAGCAGCTTCCGGTAAGGGAAACTCCAATTGCAACCAAGAGTCACAAATGATTCTAGAAATAACAGTTAAAACAATTAAAAATACAATTAATGGTTTATTTAGAAAATGGTTAATTAACACTAACTGGGAGAAATTCTGATTGGTGCAAATGTTTCTGCTAAATAAAAGAAGAGTCTGTGCTCCTGGCATCCGTAATGAGTTCATAATATACGCTTTGGTAGTTTCCAAAAGTGACCTGAAAATGTATTATTATAAAATTACTTCAAAATATAAATAGATCGCAAGTTTTCAAATTAGGTTTATTTTTGAGACATCAAGCAATAGTTAATATACTATCTTCTGGTTTATTTATAAGTTCACAATATTTACTCATATAGATGTAGTCATTTTCCAACCCTAATCAAAATAAGTTTTAAATACTGAGTTTTCCATTAGACTACAAGAAATCATAGACATGTAAATAAGGGAAAAGTATAATTGTAGTCTACTTTTAGTATAACAAAATATGTTCAGAAATATAAAAAAAAATATAATAAATATATTTATTATATATTTTTAAATATTTTTGCATAGAAATGTATTTTCATTATATTTATTTAATAATTAATACTATTAATGTATAAGCTCATTATTCATTTTAACAAATCAGTCTCATAAACTAAAAAAAATATAGGTACTTGTAATATAATGTTTTTACTTTTAATCAATAATATTTAGTAGATCAATTTGAAAAAATCGGGGAAGTAGTCCCGTTTAATATGTGTCGAATATACTAAGTCATTGATTTAGTCACTGTTAACCAAAATACGGATGTGTTGAATTTGAATTCAATAATAATACACAATAAAAAATGATTCTAAACAGAGACGGCAGCATATTATATTAAATTACCTATGTATTTATATTGCTATTAGTAATTTATTCTACTTTAAGTTATAGGTTTATAATAAAGTAAGTTGAATTAATGTTGGCTAAAACCAAATCGAATATATTTTATATTTCATACAATATTAGTAAAACCTGGTATTAAATATAAAAGTCATCAACATCATATAATGGTGGTTCATAATGATAAAAATAGCTTAAAAATAATCTAAATATTTTGACAAATTCATTGTGTATAGTAAATGATAATATATATAGGTAATAGCGAAAAGATTCAACTCTCTACGAATAATATTATTTAAATTACAAAAAATAACTCAAATTTTTATTTTTATTATAAATAACTTCAATGTTATCAAAATTCAAACATGAAATGTCAAAAAACATTTTGAATACGTATTTTTTAAATATTTAGTTTACTGTAAGAACAGTTTATGAAGAATCTTGTATTACATTTTCAAGCCTTGATTATTAAGAATAAAAATCTTGTGCAATTTTTATTACAAGTTAATTTTTTAATTTTTGTGGTTTTGAAATTTGAAAATTTGAACATCAAAAGCTTATAAAACAAAATGGTGACTAATAATTTTCTATATTTTTAAATTACTTTAAGAGTAATTTATGTGGTATCGTGCATTAAACTGTCAAGCTTATTGACCATGTTTAAAAATGTTTATCAACTGTTAAAAAAAACTAAAAAAGGTGGGAAAATGGGTACCACCATACCATGCATTAATATGTCGTACGAGTCAATGACATATGTCAAACGAGTTAAATTTGAATTCAATGATATAAAAATATAAAATCATTGTATAAGTACGAAAAACGTTTCCGAACGAAGACGGACTGTCAATCTATATACCCTATTGGCTATCCCAAAATATATTTTATGATATTATTGTTATTAAAGTAATTTATTTTACTATTAGTAATAGTACAGTACCTAAGTTAAATTAATTAAAACCAAAAACATTGCATTTGAAAACGTTTTTGTGTGTATAAAATAAGATAATATACTTTAAAGTCTTCAAGTATACACAAATAATATTTTTAAACTTCCTACAACAAAATAACTAAAATCGTTATTCTTTTGTCAAAATTTGAAATTAAAATATCTATAAAAAGACAGTTAATAAATTCGTTTAGATATTTTGGTTGCAGTATAAACTATTTATGAAAAATATTGTTTTAAATGTTCAATTCTTAGCTATAAAAATTGAAGATTTCATCAATTTATTAACTTCAAAATAATTTGCAAATTTTTGTAATTTTGTCAAAATTTTAACTTTAAACACTGATAAAAACCGTGTCTATTTATGTTTAATTATTATAATAACTTATGAGCAACTTTGAAAATTTTAATTATCTTAGGTAATTAGTTTTAAAGTTACATAAAAAAATCGATTTTGTCAAAACTGGTTTCGCGTGAAAATTATGATTTTTCCTTATTTTTTGTTTGTTTTTCCCTACACTTTTGAAAACTACTGAATATTTTTTACTTTTGCCCTACTACAATACCAACTAGATTCACTTTCCTATTCTGAAAAATATTCTGAAAAAGAAATCAAAGCATTTTTAATGGCCCAAAAGGTGATAAAACACAAAATAAATTAAAAATAACTCGCATCATTTTACATACATGCATCGCATCGCTCAGAATCTATAATTCAAAAATTTTGAATGACTACACAAATATGTTTAAAAACATAAATTAATATAACTTGTAAAAATTATAGTCATAAATAACTATTTTTAATTAATCATGACTAATTAAACTATTCAGACCAAAATTAATCAAATTATACCAAACTTTGACAAGAATTATAGACAATTTTCTAGATAAAATGTATTTTAATAGAGCAAGGGTTAACTTACCTTTAGTTGAATAGACAGGTACATACTATGGGTACCAGCCGAAATTTATTTAATTACTCATAACTGTAGTTTTTGAAAACAACATTTAAAATAGTTGATATTTACGTATATTGTGTATAATCTTATATGAGATATATATATGAGTTTTAAAAAGTAAATTTATATATTGATTCAAGTAAAATTTTTAAATACTTATTTCACATTTTGGATAACAGCACTTACACAGGATATTTGAATAAAATGTTATTGTATATTTACATACATAATACGTAATACATGGTTAAAATGTGATAAATTGAGAAAACTTATGAACAAAAAAAAAAACCAAGCAATGTTTTGTATTTGTAAATTAAGGTTTTGATTAATTACTTACAGAGTTATTAGAGTAAAATTTTTATTTGCATAAGACCATCAATTATTTGAATAACTCAAATAAGTAAATAAATAATCAAAAGAAACAAAAAAGTTAAAAAAACTTGAATTTATAAAAATGTTAATCAGATTTAGTATTTTAATTTTACATAAAATCGAATAATGCGCGAGTAATTTTTACGTTCATCTCATTATGTAAATTAAATAAATACATAAATTAATAAATAAAACGCATAAGATTAAATAAAAACACTAAAACATTCTTTATTTTTCAAATAAATGAATTAAGTTCACTTTTGTTAATCATACAGATGACCAATATGTACTTACAGGGTATAATTAATACATTTTAAATTTTAATTAATAATATTATTTTAAAATACAATAAAACTGCGCAGTGTTTACAATTAAATGTCTACAAAATGTCAGAAATTAAAACCAAAAAAATAATCAATTTTCTAAAATTTTTTACATAGAACTTATTGACCAATTTACTTGGGAAATTATTATATATTAAAATAATTAATATTCAATGAAAATTCAAGTTTTTAGTAAAAAACATGAAGATATAGTACGTAAAATTGTACTCGAAAACTGATATTACACAAGTTACGGTGTTTGAAACGTAAAGAAATTAAAATACAAATATATTATGTTGATTTTTTCTAAAACACTAGCAAATTGCTTATGATAAACATTTTTTTTCAAAAATAATATTTATAATATATATAATTACCAAACATAATGATTTATCATTAAAATTCCACAAAATAAAAAAAAATAATAAATTAATACCACGCCCAGAATTACAACAGTCATCACTAAATGGCTGGCTCTTGTATTTTTATAATATTATAAAGTGCTTTTATTTCAATTGTTTTTATTATGTCAAATATTATAGGCGTATTAAGTACAAACATATGCCAATGTTAATCTTCAAAAACCTAATGAAATTAAATATATACCATTTAGTGTAGATAGCTATTTTTTTTCATCAATAGTTTTTTAGAATAACTAGAATTTTTCTTTTAATTATTTTGTCTTTTATACAGATCTAAATTACTTAAAACGATATATTTTTTAAATTTAATTCTAGAAATAAGAAAATATTATTTTGTTTCATATTATTATAAATAATGAAATTGCATTAGACGAATACATTAAACCAGAAATGTCCTCCATACTGGGAGGCTAAGGTCACATTTTCCATAATATACATGTGCAAAAAACATAAAAATAAAAGTAAAACAAATTATAATAATATATACAAGGGTACATTTTATAGCGATGGTCTTATGTGCAATCTATACCGTACAACCTATACTGGTCAGTGCGATTTATTGATATGGCAACATACAGATTTTCAGTTTACTTATCAAGTCATCGAGACTACTATTAATATAATATCAACAATAATGTGTATGTTTAAGTAAATATAATTATATTTTTAATTATTTATGTTAATCTAATTGTATGAAAATGTAGTAAAATTACCTTAATAGTATAAACCTTAAAAATGATAAATAAAATAATGATTTGCAAAAAACTGGAAACTCACTACTATGCTGTGTATCTACAGTTTTGTAGGTAAGTTCTTCGTCATTGGATGTGTTAAATTTGAATTCAATGATACATTATTCAACAAGGAAAAATAATTCTGAGCAGAGGCGGTTATTGCCATCATCCTATATTTAGAAGGATATTTTTATTTATTCTTTTACAATTGGTAATTTTTTTTATTGATAGTGGAAATTGTTTTTTTCATTTTCATCGAAATTGTAATTTAGAATATTTATAAAAAAAATTGTACATAACTAATTTTGAGATTTTAAGATAGATAGCGAAGGAACAACTTATGAGGAACCTTAACCTATTATATTTTAAAGCCTTTGCTATTAAAATTGAAAATTTTATAAATCTTATTGAAATGTGTTAACATTTGAACTTTATACCTATATTTTTTTAATATTTTTAAAATATTATAAGGACAACTTAATTCGAGATATTATAATTATTTTTTAATCTTTTTAACCAAGCCATTCAATTTACCCAAAATTTGAAATTTTTTTTGTTAAAATAATGAACAATATTTGTATGTATATTATTCTTATAGTTTATACAAGTGACTAGTGAATGATGATTTTAAAATTGATGCGGGGTCACCCTTGCATATGTTTCAAGTTATCCAATCTTTGAATTAAACTATCTTTAGGGCGGTACCAGTTTCCACCAAATGTGTCCTGTCCCTTTTCTACCAAACACAATATTGAACACATTTTCCTCAAAAATATTTCTATGTTATTCAAAGCTATTACACAGTAAATTTATTTAAAAACTATAATCAAAATATTGAAAAAACACTTAGCAGTATATTACAAATTTTAATAACAATAATTATAGAAATCTGTACTGGTACCAAAGTTATGAATTTGTTGGATAGGTACCTATGCTGATTATTAATTAATTTTTCATTATAATATAATGAAATATAAATATTGGGTAATATTATTTATTATTTGGATAAAATATTGGGTCGTTGTTATCATTGTTATTCTTTAAAGGTCAATGGAAATTAATGGATCTTACACACACTAATCTTAATTTACTTTTCACACACATACATGCCACAAGACTGGAATGTAGATAATTGCCTATATATAACTCCTTAGAAAATGTAGTGCTGCAGCATCTTAATATTATATTACAATTATTAAACAAAATAATGTATATTATGTTAAAATTACTATTATTGTTACTTATTATTATCAGTATTAATCACTACAAAATTATTATTTAACAAATATAGCTAATCAAATAATATAACTTTTATTTCATTAAATAACCATCTTTATTAAAAACACAATCATACTTCCAAGATAAAATACATTAGTTTAAATATCAAGCTGTATGATTAGAATGGTTAAATATCATAAAACGCAAATTAATAAATTATTATACTTACATGTATATTAATACTTGATGCTTAGAGCTTACAGTGTTTTTCCCTTTAAACTCAGGAACATAGATTATTTCAGATTCAGTAAGTTGAAGTACATCTGAATGATTACCAAAATAACTCATAGGATGGAGAGATACAAAAGGTTTACCTTCAGTGTGAAATAAATGTTCTTTAGTAGTCTATAAATAAATAATAAAATAATAATGAAGTATGATTCAAAATATTTAGAATAAAAAGTATTTTTGAAAATTATTATAAAATATTTTAACCTTGCAAGAATTGAATTCATCAGCAATTGCAATATGAGGATACAGTCCACTACTTAAAATAATTTTTAACATCATTAAGTCTTTATAGCTTATTGCAGTAGATCCTTTCAACAATTGCTAAAAAAAATTATTGTTAATTCAATATTTTGATGTTATAATGTGATCAAATGAATAGTTTTTACTTTAACTTGTCGCTGATTATGCCGCATTCTAAAATCTACATCTCTTATATCAAATGAATTGTCTTCAGCATCTAAGTTGTCATCAATTTCCCACATATTCTTTTTTAATACTTTTCTCTTTCTTGTATCTTCCTCTTTGTGTATTTTTTTCATACCACGTAACAGTTTTAATTCACCGTGTCTAAGGGCTCTTTCTGCACTAGTCATGGCATCCATATTTTTTTCTTCATTTTTTACTAAACCACATTCCTGGAAAAAAAAAACAATAGGACTATGATTTAATTTTCAAACGAATTAAATACAGTAACATATTTACATCCAACAAATCTTTAAATTGTCTTCTTAATTTAGTCATCTCATAAAAGCGTTGTTCTTCAAAACCTCGTCTCTTACACCATTGACGTGTATTGGTGTTTTGACTATCACTCTTCAACTCTAGCCATTGCTTAAATGCATTAAGTAGAATTATTGGATCACCATGATCAGATTCTAAATCCATTCTAGCTCTCTAAACAAATAAAGCCATTATAACTTGTATAAATATTTAATTTTATTATTTAACTGATTATACTTCGCATTCAGAATCTTTGTATGCTTTATTAGTGAATGGTGTTTGAACTGATAGAACACATGCTAATGACAATACAGGTTCTAATTGATCAAACAGAGATCCCATTATTAACATTTTTCCAAGCGGTATGTCAACTGGAAGTCGTGATAACATGTTTCCGATAGGAGTCAACCTTTCTTCTTTTGTTAATGCCCCCTTAAATAATAATTTTTATAAAGTAAGTGTACTTAATTTTTCAATTACAATTTTATTTGATGACATAACTTTTAATAAATTGTATGTTTTATTCATTTTAAAGTTTTGACATAGATAGTAACAGCACAACATACAATTATCATATACCTATGAAAATGATTATTCAACTACTTAACCACCATAATCAAAATATCAGACTAATAAAAACATACAAAAAAGTATAAGCCATAACATTATAAACTAGATGTATACTTTTAATATAGTCTTAAAATTATGTTTCTCAACTTACATGTTGTTTCAAAGATTCTATGGCATTTTCTATATTTTCTGGTTGTGGAGGTTCAATAAATGGAAATAGCCGAGCATTAGGTAATCCCATAGCTACCATTTGCAATAACAATGCATCTAGGGGTACCTTTTGTAACTCTGGTGTACTGTAGTCTGCCATAGCATCAAATTCATCTTCAGAATATAATCGATAGCAAACTCCAGGGCCAGTACGACCTGAGTGAAATATACAATATGAAAATAAAATGTTAATTGAAATTATATTGACAATATAATAAATACCAGCTCTCCCTTTGCGTTGGTCAGCACTTGCTTTGCTCACCCAGAATTCCTTAAGTCTTTGCACTTTACTGGTTGAATCATAGCTCATTTCTTTTACCTTTCCAGAATCAACAACAAATCTAATGCCATCTATAGTGATTGATGTTTCTGCTATGTTGGTAGATATAATACATTTTCTTGTACCTTCAGGTGCATAATCAAAAACCTAAATTAAACAAGCAATTTTATTATTAAATGTTTTTTCAGTGTAAATCATTTTGTTAATAGTACCTTATCCTGTTCTCCCAACGACATTGAACTGTGCAAAGGAAGTATAATCCAAGTGTCATTTTTTTCACAATAAACTCTTGCTGCATCTACTACTGCTGTTATTTCCGCCATACCACTTAAAAACATAAGTACATCTCCTCTTTCAAGTTTAGAATATTTTTTGTCAATCATTTGCATAATTTTTATAAAAGGAGATGGATCAAAACGTTCTGATTTCTTGCCTAGTACTTTCATTTCACTAATAATTGGATGATATTCTAACTTAATAGGATATAAACGACCTGGTACCTACAACAAACACATTTTTATTAACTAAAATATCAAATCTTTATAGTTCATTTAATAATGTATGTATTATTTCTGTAAAAAACAAATATTAAGATATACAATTTACCTGTATCAATTTGGCTAATGGAGAAAAATATTTGCTAAATAGTTCTACATTTACAGTAGCAGACATAAGAACAAGTTTAACATCAGATCTTTGATGCAACAAACATTTCATAACACCTAACAAAAAGTCTCCGTGTAAATGGCGTTCATGTATTTCATCCAAAACAATAACATCATATTGTGATAATAAATCCTCTCCACAAACCTAAATAAATACATTAGGTATAAATGAGTATTGTTTCAATAAACAAAATAATATTGATATATTTCTAAATAATATATAACATAGTAACCTGTCTTAATAATAATCCTTCAGTTAAAAACAAAATTTTTGTGTCTTTATTAACTGTTTTTTCAAACCGAATTTGATATCCCACATCATTGTTATAAATGGATAAAGATTCATAAGCTACTCTTTTTGACAACGATATACATGCAATACGACGTGGTTGGGTGCAAGCTATAATAGATTATTTGCATGAGAAATAATCATAAATAGAATTAGAATTCATATTTCAATGTACCTATTCTCTTAAAACCAGCGTTTGACAAGTATTGCGGAATTTGAGTAGATTTTCCACACCCAGTATCTCCAGCAATAATTACAACTCTATGATGTCTTACTGCTTCAATGATTTTATTTCTTAAACCAAAAATAAATGTTATATTAAAGTATTCATTTTTATAATTGTCATTAATAGCTCACTTGAATTGATATACTGGTAAATTTTGTTGTGTTTCTCTAAGTTTTCTCAACTTGTTAAACTTTTCTTTTTGCTTAAAATCCATGTACATAAGAACCAATTGACGAAACTTAGATATATCTTTTTTGGTTAAAGGTCTTTTTTCATAAACTTCTTCTTGATCATATGTAGGTAACCTTGAAGCTAATTCATCATCAGAATAATACATTTTTAAGTTTATTAAATGCATTTTATCAAACACTTCTGGAAGCTTAAGGGGATTAGAACTTAAATTAGCTACAACAGAATTATCAATGGTCATTTTTTTTGTAGTGAATGATTCAAACTTTTTTACAAATAGCCAAACATCATTAATATCTTCAACCAATTCTTCATTAAAAAATACTTTTTCTAAAATATGTTTATAATCCAAAAAAGTAAAAGCTCTTTTAGAAGTTTTTTGGTGTTTTGAATTGTAATTTTCATCATTGGAGTTTCTTCGTTTTTCATGATACATTTTTCTTAAGTTAATCCTGTAGTATAAAATAATAAATATATTCAATAATTTATATATTATATGATCTAATAAAATAGAAAATAGTAAGATTATTAATTTATAACAAAGTGTATATTAAATGCCTCCTCCCTTCATCCAAATCATAATTTATAGTCCAACACCTATACATAAATTAAACACTGGTATTATTAATAAAACAATAATTATTTATATTTTTGAGTTTATACAATTTATATTATTTACATAGTACACACAAATTAAAATGTCATGAATAAAACCAACATATTTTAAAGACAAAATTAAAATTAAAATAATAATAATTTTAATATAAGGATTTTGAAGTAATATAAAATGATAAAATATTTATTTAATTTTGTTAAAGATAAATATGCTAAAATATGAAAAGTATAATAAAATATATAATGAAATAACAAATAGCTTTCAAACTATCATTGAAAGAGAATCAGGATATAATTTTAAATAAATTAGATAGTTACTTATTATGTAGGATAAATAATTTTGGTTAGTCTTACTTTTAAATAAAACCATAGTATATTAAATACATTTTTAAAATGTTTTTTTCTACGACAAAATCACTGACTTTATAAACTTTAAATTAGGAAGGTAATGTTGTGACATGATATTCAGCTTTTTATACTACTTTTGTTTAATTAAAACATAAATTTATAATCAAAATCATTTGTATCTATATGAAATAATTATTAGATATGACTAACTTAATTTGTAAAAGGACATTGCCAAAAAAATATATAACAATTCATACAAACCCTAGACCTTATTATAACTAATAAACATTTGTTAGAACTTACCACTAATTTATAGACAAAATTGGTTATTTAATCATAAACAGGAATTAAGATTTATTAATTGTGGTTTTTAAAATAACAATATACTAATAAATAATATTATATAAACAGATTTATTTGTTATTTAATACATTAGTTATTAGTTTTAAACAAGTATCACAACTAATAATCTATAATAATTTATTTAAAAATAAATTACATCATAATGTTATACTTTAAACTAGAAAAGAATAATTCAATCATAGCTATTTTGATGTAAATCACTAACTTCGTCCAAAATATCCTCGACAACATCAGTTTTTGAAGGCAAGGCGTTTGTAAATAAATTACCTAAAATAATGGTATAAAATACAATTAATTTTTATTTTAAGACAAATTTAGTTAAATTGTAAATAGTTATTTTTAAATTATTAAATAACATGGTAAATATCTTACTGAAAGAAACAATATTGAAAAAATATTTTTAAAAAAAAACTTAATTTAATTAGTTATTTAAAGCTAGAAAATGATTAATGTATAACAAATACTATAATTCAATACACAGTAAATTGATTTACACTAAAATTTATCAATATAAAATAACTCAATTTCATAGATATTACATAACCGTTGTGGCGGTGTATAGAATCTAATTTTAAGTACTATTGTCACAGAAGCCACTAGCATTGTAGTAGCATTTATTTAGAAAACTTTTTATATAAGTGCATTTATTATTTATAATAATAAACTAAATAATATATACCTATTTTTTGAATAAATAAAGTAGAAATATTATTTGACTAAATATTTCTTTTATACATTTATAATAATATTACACTTAAATTCCTAAATTATATTTACTACTAACTATCTCGTCCAGCATTGCCTGAGCCAAATATTAAGTTAAAATTAACCTTAAATGATTTACATGCATCTAAGTTACCTAGGTAGGCAATCCACTGCATTGGATCAAGGACAATATGTGAACAGTAAATTATTAAGTAAGCAATCCATCTGCGATAGATTGGGGACCTCATGAGGTACGTAAGTGAGTGAAATCAGAATTAAGTAGGTACATGAAAAACAACCGTCTTGGTTGCCCAGCTAAAGATTTGTTTTTTTTTATAAATTTATTTATATATGCTATATTTCTACTAATTATAAATTATAAAATATGTAATCATTGACAACCCTATAAATAAACAAAAATTATATACATTATATATTCCATCAAAAATAGCAATTTCAGTTTATTCCAGAATTTTTAGCATATAATATGTACGTAGGATAGAATGTTATATGCCAGAAACCTTTACGGGAGTGTACTCAACAACTTTCAAAAGTCTTATGGAGATCGGTTGAATAGTGTAGAAGTGCATAAAGGTCATACAAACATTCATTTTTATATATATATATATAGATTGTATAATTTTATCCGACCTACCAAAATACAGGAAATTAATAAATATTTAGGCTACTCATTTTTTATACCGCTCAGTGCTGTAAATTACCTACTAAAAAACTATTATCTACCATAAATTATAATGCTAACAATGCAAATATCTATATTTATTTTTACTATATAATTAATTATTAGTTTTTTTGATAAATATCATTAAAATACGATCATACAAAAACCTTAGATTTAGGAGTTTAGGACACTATTTGACCTTATAAATATTGCTGTTAAGTATATAATATTTATAAGATTGATAACTAAACAAAATCAAAGGTTCACTGGTGCACAAAATCACCATCATCATTAAATGATTGAATGTTTTTGGATATCATATTAAATTATGAAATAAAAACAAGAGACAACAAATAAAATAGATTGTAAAAAATGGTGTTGTTTAGTTAATTCATTAAGAGAAAATATGTTAAAAATATTTTAGTATGGCATAATAACAATATACATTTATGAAAATAAAAATTACAATAACATTTAAAATGATGAATTAACTATTAGTAATAAAATAAAAAAGTTATTGACTATGGGTATTTACTTAAATGACCTTACAATTAATTTGTAGGTAGCATACATAACAATATAATATGCAACAAATTTTGATTGGTAACATTTTGTGGTGGGTAGCATACAAGACGAGTACCACGTTTAGTTTACAATTTATATACATCTTTCTATTATAACAATTTTGTAAGATGGTATTAAACCAATTATAAAAGAACTGAAATATGAATTAGTTGAACTACTGTAGTTTAATAAATTAGATAAGGTATTATAAATATAATATAATAAAGCATTTTTTATGCTAAATGTACATATTTTAGTTTATAACAAAACTTTTGTAAATTTTAATTTTGAAGTTTGCAAAGTACAAACTGTATAAAAAAAGGTTATGAATAAACCTAGATTTACTCAAACAAATTGTTAAAATTCTTTGACTCTTGATTTTATCCAAACAATACATGTATAAATTTAAGTGTTGACAAATTGTATTTAAGGCAATAACCTTTATTGTAACAGTTTTAATAATAAAAATAAAAATTGGTGGACATACATAACTGCAGCCAATACGTATATTATTATTAATTTTCTTTTAGTGATAAAAAAAAAACTCTGTTTCTTACCGATAGTGTTAGGAGAAATTTTTTCTACAATTACTTTGCACTTTTTACGTGTATTAACTTGATATACAGTATGTTTATAAGGTAATTCTAGAGTAGAAAAATCAATATTAAGTCCTGGATTAATGGCTGGAAGTCCAGTATAAGGATGTATGAAATCAGCCCAATAACCAGCACTTTGAAGACGATCACTTATACCAAAAGCAGCATGCAAATACTAGAAATTAATAAAAATATATTTTGAATGAATATTTAAAAAAAAAAAGTATCTAAAATTTCAAAACATTTTTATTTTGTATTTACTTGTTTTGTTAAATTTGACATATTTGTATGAGAGTTTTGTTTTAAATTGATTGTAATCATGCACAGATTGAAATTTTTCAAATGAGGTACATTGAATCGCTCTGTAATTTCTAAGTAATTAAAAACAACAATAATTAATAAACAAATAAATTCAAAGAAACAAAATAAATAGTACACTATACATACCAGATTTTAAGAGAATTGGGCAGTCTTGAGTATAATAATTTAGTCTTGTGGTTATGATGCAGTCCTACAATGTTATAACATAAAAACATATAACTGACATATAAAATTATAAAACATCTCCTATATTAATAGGCATTGGTGGAAATGGGAGGTAGCTTAGCCCCCCCCCCCCCCAAAAAAAAAAAAAATTGGAAAAATAATTTTAATATCTTAGATTTAGAAATCTTGTTTATAGAAACATGAAGTCAGATTTATGGTTTATAACAAAAATAATATTAATAATAATATATACTATTACTTAAATAAATATTTTGACCGATAAAACAAGTTAATGTTAACCCACGGACACTCACTATGCTATGACATATTCTAAAGATAAATTAAAATACGCAGGGAATCCATTGTCAATCACTATGGTGGTTGTGATCTGACTATTGTTTCCCGAAGGTGAAGTATTATTGAGCTTGTATCGTCTGTACTTTGAAGTGTTATTTTACCCGTATGGTTGTTTTATATTTTATTTATTTAAGTAAATTCTAACAGTTGAAAATGTTTACAACATTAATATCTTTTATAAAATATTGGATTCAACACCGGGAAATTTAAAAAAAAGATTATCTCTCAAAAGGTTAGCTTAAAAAATTTTTGTAAACCTATTTATGAAACTGGAATATAAAACAAATTTATTGTTTATTAATCATTATATGGTACATTTTGTTTGTATTTTTAACTAGTTTCATTGTGTTATAATATATAAAGATAATTAAATTAATAATATCTAACTATCAAAACTAACTTATATTTTTGGATCTTGATATTTATTAATAAAACATAAAACCAGAAATAACTAAAAAGTAGCTGAAAATTGTTTAAACCAACGGTGGAATGAATGAAGGTGGGATTTTCCGGGGGCTTATTGTTAAAAATGCCTCGCAGTCAAATTCTGGACTGTTTAAAAAAACTTCAGTTCTTTTAGATTTTCCAAAACAGAAGGTAGTACAGGTGAAACAATGAAAGAACTATTAAGATATTTAAAGAGAATGGTCTTAATATGGGTAAATTTAGAGAAATTGTATTAGACGGCGCAACAAGTATGAGTGGCAAACAAAATGACTTGCAGGCTTGACTTTTAAAACGATAGAAGCCAAATATGTTCATTGTGCATCGCATAATTTAAACTTGGTGGTAAATGATTCTGTTAAAAGCACTGTGGAAATCAGACAGTTTTCTGAACCCAAATAAATTAAAAATTATCTAAGAAGTACCATATTTCAAACACGACTTAGTGGTTTTGTTATAATTTCGATAGAAAATGGGTGTGCTAAAAAATTGAATTTATCGTTATTAGCAAAGATGTTTGCTCAAGATTGTACTAGAAAAAAATCATTTTCATTGTAAATACAATATTATTAATATTGTTAATGTAATTATAATTCAATAAATTATTTACTATGAATGTTTTTTTTTATATTTTATACAAATTAACAGCTCAATTTTTAGAAAATTGGATAACAAATATAATAGGGCCTTTAAAAAAATTGTATACCTAAACCTACCTCAATGAACGTAATTCCTTCAATGATTTAAATATTATACATGATTTTTTTAAGTATTGTAATAAACAAATTCAATTAATCAACCACTATGAAATACAACTATAAGGTTATGCCAGAAAGTCCATTCAATATCATTAAGAACAACATTTCTCTCCATACTATTATCACAGCATACTGGTACAATAAAAACAACATTAACCACTAAGATTTGTTGAAGACCTCTGTTCAGGATGTGATAAGTAAGTTTGCCCGTAAGATAAGACTGGATCAATACACCAATTTAACTACTCGACAACTATCAAGACATAAGGTGTCTCAAATGCCAAAAACCACATGATTTAGTATAAAAAATTGGAATAATACTGAGGCCTTTATACCAGGAATGATAACCTAAATATGTATTATATTAACCTATCAAAAATATTTATGTACACCTTTGAAATATATTATTAAATATCACTAATCATTATAATAAAAAGTATTTTGGGTGGTTAAAAACAAAAGAAAAATTAAATGCCTAATAGCTAGGTGTCTATTATAAGTAATATATTGTTGTTATTATTATTGTTATAATTATTATATAAAACACTATACTAAATATTTATAATAATTTATTAACATTACTTGAGTTATTAAGAGAGGGTACAAAAATGTAGCTGTAGGCACCACCTAAAATTCAGATCAGCGCACACCAATGCATGTATACTTACATTATCTTATTTTTGTAGAATTTATAAAATGTACTTGAACAGTGTTATTATATTACTATTTTAAAAATAATATATTTAAATAAAAACCAACTTACCTCGGGTGCAATACCCACATTGTTAGGTAATTTGAACTGGCTATCTTTATGTCTTGGTAGCAGCTGCCAATTAGGATTTGTTCGGAATTCAGAATCTTCAATTTTCTATCATATGAACATGGAAATTTAATTTTTGTATTTAATAATATAATCCTTTACATAAAAATTAAAAACTATTAAAAGAATCTATTTTATAATGAAAAAATGTAAATAAAACATTAATCATAATAAAATTATAATGATTATATTAATTTAATTTAAAAAGATTAAATGGATAATAATTAAACATTTTAAATTTTAATTATTAATTACCTACAAAAAAAAAATGTCTAATTACCTTTCTATGTATATTTATATTATATTAGTACAATATAATGAAATAATATAAATTACTTAATAAAATTAATAAATAAGTGGAACCTCGAAAACTCAAATTTAAGTCAAATCTCGATAACTGGAAGCAATGTTTTGGCCCCTGTGCCTATGTGTACATACAATTTTTTCTATACCTTAATTTTTTTTTTTTTTGTCCCTGACCAATTTTAGTTATCGAGGTTTCATTGTATTTGTAACAAATTTACTACTTTTGACAATTTTTTTTATAAAATAATAAAAATGATAATACTTACCATAACGAGCTCATTTTCCTGTTCTAATAATTCTTCTCCTCTAATTTCCCTGTCACGTCGCGATTTCCTGGAGTAAGCCCTATTGGCTAACACATAAACTATTTGTTTTGCACTGTTGCCCGACTTCATTTTTAAACACGATTGCAGCATAACAGTGCACCTTTGAGTAGGGAGGAGGCAAACTGTTACTTATATTAGTATTCTAAATAAATGTTGAACAGAATACAGGAAGAATTGGATTTAATAGTTTATTCCAGACAAGTAGGAATATCATACAATATTTCACGAGAAAAAATGAAATTAATCGAGTGCGGATATTTTGACTATAATACATAAACAAACATGATAAGAATTTTACTTATGATCGAGTTAAACAAAATTATTGCGTTTCACTTTTGCAAGGACCTAGTTTCAGTTTTTGTCTTTTGTTAAAACAATAAAGTAATACAATATTATACAAACCTTGAAGCAGAAGATATTAAACACACGCAAGAGCCTGCTGTAGTTAACTAATAATACTTTTGATCATTCATCAACTATTTCTTAAATGTTTTGAAATCATTTCTAATAAAATAATAAATTATTGCTTTTTACGTATCAGTAAAATCAAAATAAATAAAAAGTTTTCACGACTTACTAAATACTTAATACGTATGACAAATGATAAATGATAATGAACATCTATTGAAGTGATTACGGCGGATCCGTATCGGAATCATAGACCTTATACTTAGTATAATGTCTATGATCGGAATACCTTTAACCATAAAACAATAACCATGATTACGATTACAGGACAATAACATACCAACTCAACGATAACCGTGATAGGAATGAAAATGGCGGTATATGTTGTGAATTCAAATCTATTAATTATTTACCTTTATAATCTAAGCGACATCCTCAGTTTGTCAACATTATGTTTGTTTACCTAACTGAAAAATCATTTATCAAATTAAATTTTCTTAATCATAGCCTGTTTTAAATGTAATAGCGTAAACAGAATATATCTCTAAAAATGTTATGTACAAAATATATATTGTTACGTGCCAATTAATCGTTAAATATTGATTACAACGCGAAAATCAACACTTGATGTCTTTTTCAATACATAAATATTTTGATTTAAATAATACCTAGAGTGAATGGTGTAAATACATGATTTCAAATTTCATCACCAAGAGTTTTAAGTGGTTTTACGACCAATCTCTGCAGAAGTGTCTTGACTCTTGCCTAAAATCAGTAACGGAATAATTATTACATTACCGTCACTATACTCTGTTCAGCGAGACAACACGCCGTGATCTGGCGAAAATTGATTCTTCTACGTATCCTTACGCGATGGCGAATCGGTTTCGATGGCAGGGTGACGCGTGGCGATGCACAGAATCGGCGTGTTCTCTTGATGAACAGAGTATAGGCACAATGGCACCGCTAAGGAATTAAAAATAATAACTAAATCGAAAATAAAATTTGTGTAAAATAATCACGACAAAATATATATATATATATTAAAAAATTAAATATATATTTTGTCATGAAGGTTAACGTTATCTAGTAGCCAAAGTGAGCGATAGTCACGGTCGGCTACTTAGTACATGATCTAAGGTCGGCTAGCTTTTGCCATAGCCCTCAAAACATCGGTGGTAGATATCATTTGGACGCCCACATCATATCGAATATTAATAAATTTGTATTAATAACACATAAAAAGGCACATGCCCACAACCGCAGTTTTATATTTAGATAGATAAAAGTATGCAACCCATAATCATAATGATCAATTATCATTTATTATTTATCATTGTACAACCATGACCACTGACTATAGACACAACAATCCACTATCTATTCATGAGACCATTTATTTATATGACACGAATATAATAAAATTCAGAGACGTCCAGAGTTTGCACCACCTACATTTTTTATACCATTATCAAAAATATTGTGACATTATAATATTAATGTTTACAATTTTAAATTAATATCTATTTTTATTAATAATTACAATAATTGTCAAAATCATCAGTGACACAAAATTATTAGAATCATTTTTCCATATCATACGTAGGTAATCGTAATGACACAAAATAAATCTTAACACGTTAATTTCTACGGAGTATTTGACGCCGGTTGATATCTAAGCTCCAGACTTCAGAATTTTTGGGCCTAGGATTATTTTTAAAGTACTCCTTATTCCTTAATATTTATAAGTACAGTGTTATCGCCAATTTTAACTTAAATCATTTAATGAAGCCAAATTTATCCATGGGGTTTGGGATTGCAGCCGGTTCCCCTCCTACTAAGTTTGGGCTCTATTAAATAATATAGTTTTCCACATAATCATCATTTACGAAAGGTATACAGGGTGATCCATTAAGCGTAAAATACTCATTATCTCAAAAAGTATTCACTTTTTTAAAATTGTTTTCTTTTCAAAATTTTAGATCTACGCTGTTCTAGAATTATATAATTGTTTAATATTTTTCTCCCTTATATTTATTAGGTAAACCGCCATTAACTATTGATTTTTGAATGGAAACCCATACTAAACATATCATAATTTATTAAGGGTTTTTTTTCTTATGAATTATCACGTTCAAATTCTAATTATTTTTTTTATTTCGTTGACGAGATAGAGCTCCTCAACATTTGGCGGTTTTGAGAGGTGTTTGTGTGTAAATGTGTTATACTAGTCAGTACCATAAACCACAGCAAATTTTTGGCAAAATTTTTGTGTCCCAGAGTAAAAGATAATACACTTTTCAAATTAATTCAGTAAGAACAGTAGATAAGCTTAAATTATGCCCTAAAATATCCCATTTAGTAGTATGTTGCACAGTTCTCCCCTACACTAATAATGCCACTGTTCAACGATTATATTACTTATCGCTTATAAACACCAAAAGTTATAAGTACAATAAATTCGATACCGTTCGACTTCAAGATATAATAATACAACGATTATGAGTTATCACCGATATACCTTGTAATCGAACGATATCGAATTTATTACTTATAGCTTCTGGTCTTTGTAATTGATAAGTATTATTATGACCAGTACTGCAAGCACCTTCAGTGGGGCGATCTGCACGAACCCTGACAAATGGGCATTATAAAATACATTTAGGGACACAACTTAAGTTTACAGTACTTACTGAATTGATTTGAAAAATGTAATATCTTTTATCCTAGGGCATACAAATCCTAATTGTTGCGGTATTTACAGACTAAGTATAACACATATGCACACAAATACCTCCCAAAACCATCCAACTTTGAGCAGTTATATCTCGTCAAACAAATAACGAAAAATTAAAATTTGAACGTGATAATTCATAAGAATTACTTAAGCCTTACTAAATTATGACATTTTTGGTATAGGTTGCCATTTGAAAATCAAAAGTTAATAGTGGTTTACCTAATAAATATAAGGGTGAAAAATATTAAACAATTGTATAATTCTAGAACAGCGTAGATCTAAAATTTTGGAAAGAAAACAATTTGAAAAAAAGTGAATACTTTTTGAGATAATGAGTGTTTTATGTTTAATGAATCCACTATATAATATATTTATTTGAATAGCTATTGGCGCCTATTGCCATTTAGGGAGTAAAATTTTACGGAACTACCTAGATACACTCTTTTTTATTTATTCGTAAAATACAATATAAGACTATAATTTATTTTTTAGTGAATAGGTATAAACCTAACTGCTTCACTATAATAAAGAACGTATCACAAATAAAAATAACCGGAAAAGTCACTCTGCTGTATAAATGTATAATAGTACCTACTATAAAAGCCAGTGTGGTTACAGGCCATTAGGTCAAAGTAAATTTAGCGTGAGTCATAACAGCGAGGTAATTTGGTTTCGAGCAATTTAATCGCGTAAGCTAAAAGAGTGCAAATTATAAAAACGTAAAATTAATATAAAAATAAAATAATTATGCAATATAAAAAAAATAGTATTTCATATTATTATGAAATAAAAAAAAATTAGTATAAAATATGATTATTACTATTCACTGATCAGTAACATAAAGCTAATAATTATGCTATAACCTATAGATAGATATTTGAGAGTTGAACATTTGCAATAATGCCTCCTAAATATTCGCCAATAGATTTATTTTCGAATTAAAGTATCAAATATTTAATTCGTAGAGCTAAATCTTTAAATATTTCATATTTTTAAGATGTGAACATCCAGTAATTAATTGTTTAACTTTTAATTGATTTAAATTGTCTTCTTTTTTAATGCGTCAACAATAAAAGTTCATATGGATGTGTGAACTACATTCAACATTGAATTCATTCAACTTCTATTGCATTTTTGGTGCTTGTAATGTCTTTCTGGATTAATTTATAATAATTCTAAGTATTAATATGAAATAATGCGATTCTCCAATGACCTCTCCTGTTTGTTTGGTCTATTGTTGTATCATCAAAATAATCTAAGAGTGTAGTTAATGAGTTTTGATTTTTTTCGTAAACTTCGTACTTCAAAATAATGATTCAAAACAATCAATAACTTTATTTTCAGGGACATAAGATAGAGCCAATAGTTTACTTAAACATAACGAACATTTTAGATCTATTGAATATTTTTTCTAAAGGCCTAAACGTTGAATATTACGCCAAAAAAGTTGGCTCATGTGAGAAAAACAACCCTTGACTTTAGTGTCTAAGTAGTGAGTAAACATATAAGTACAATAAAGTACTACAGATATCATGGCGGTCTTTTTTAAATCTAACATGAAAAGTTTTGGTTCAGAGATTCACTCAGTCTACATTATAAAATACAATAATTATTATTATAATTAAAAATATATCGTTACATAGGTATACGTAAATAAAATAAGGTAATTAAACGCATTAATTAAATTGTAAATCATGCTTAGAAACTTAATTCTAACAATTGGCAAATACTTAAATAAATTATCTGGCGTTTCATTTCTCAAAATATTTTTATTTAATTTAACTTATTATACCCCGCCAAACTTATTTGCAAAAGTGAAAAAGGCGTGCTTTAATATACAGAGAGCCGGAAAACCTTCATTTGCTGCTTCAGTAGCACCAATCTCGAAATCAAGAGGTAAAATTTCGATTTTAACAAGTAATGACAGCTTTTCACATGTACCACCTATGAGAGATAAAAACTTTGTAATTTTGATGTGGACATTTTCGTTGTTAATCAGAATTTATCACTATTATTAAAATTGTTATTAATGTGGACTGTTTATTACATAGGTACATCACCCCAGTCCTATGACGTTTGTTTATTATAATATTATTATACCACTATACCAGTATATTTTTTAAAGTTAAGAGTTCATTACTAATTTTATTATTAATTATGTATTTTATATATGACTTTATTTTATATTCTGAGCGGAATAAAGAATGTATTAATTTTACAATGTGTTTTTTTTTCTGTCTGTAAACATTTGTTCTACCAGAAAATGCTTCAAATATCTTCATCAGCATATTTTCTAGCGGGAAAGTGAATCTATTTGGGAGGTCATTTTTGAAAATTCATAATAATTTTCAAAAGTATTGTGAAAAACAAAAAAAAAATAAAGGAAAAACGGGAATTTCCACGCAAAACCAGTTTTAACAAAATCGATTTATATTTTTTGGCGTAATACATGATATAATATTCTTACCAAATGTTTATACAAACATTTTCTACACGTCATAAGATTTTTTAATATATTTTAACTCTTTTTTAAAGTATTTATAGATATAAAAACATTTTGGTTAAATATTATTATTATTCATTTTTTATTGTCGGTAAAATTGTTTTCAATCTGTTAAATAAATTGAAAATTTAAAACAATCTTTGTCACAATTAGTTGTTGATGAAAATTAAAAAAACAATTAAGCGTAAGTCTACAATTGTTGTTTATAAGTGACTAAAGTTAAAATTTCAACAAAATACGTAACAACC
Organism: Pentalonia nigronervosa; assembly: GCA_014851325.1. Lineage (NCBI taxonomy): Eukaryota > Metazoa > Arthropoda > Insecta > Hemiptera > Aphididae > Pentalonia > Pentalonia nigronervosa. Next base: position 78,143 of record JACXSJ010001492.1, read on the forward strand.
ACGGAAATGTGCATTTTTTTTTTGAATTAAAAATTCATAAAATTTTTCTGTTTAAATCTAAAATTTGATAATTTAACACTTGTGTTAATTTAGAATCTTGATTCTACAAAAGTTTTTCTACTTTTCACAAAACAAAAATTTCCCGGAAAGTTAAACTAGTTTATTATGAGGGTTTGGAATTTAACATTGGATATTCCTAATGTAACGATTTCTCAGAGAACAATTTTTTTTATTTTGTTGCAATTCAAAAACAAATAACTGCATGTAAACACTTGAAATTATCACTGAATGTTGAGATTCTTATTTTATGTACACTATACAATTTCAAAAATATTTTAACTCTTTTTAAGCTAATTGTGACATAAACATTTTTTATTTCTTTTGTTGTTTTTTTTTTATGAATATTCATATAATAATATAAATATTTTGTTAGGTCAAAAAACTTGAATATTGAATACAAGGTTCCTCGTAAGTTATTCAAATAGCCATTTCAAAATATAAAAGATACATAGATACCTAGGTATTATACTTTTTATGTGTAAGTATTTAAAGTTTAAATTTTGACTAAACTTCTTAAAAATTTAGAATATTTTCAAATTATTGAAAATTTATAAAATGCTCAATTTTTAAAACTAAAGATTGAATATTTAAAACAAGATATCTCGTAAGTGCCTATTTAATAGTGTAACCAAAAATAAAAAAAATATAATAACATAGTTGTTTTTTCTAAACATTTTAAGCACAAATTTGGACGAAATTAGGTATTTAAACAAAGCATAATGATGTTAGTTATTTTATTGAAATTTAAAAATATTATTTATGTGGATTTGAAACTTATAAAGTATAGGTAGTACTTTATACACCAATGACATTTTCTAATGCAATGTTTTCATCAAAAATTAATTCAACCTACTGAATTACTACAGTAAAATTACTAAAATTAATTAATTTAATAGCAATAATATCATAAAATATACTTAATAATATAGGCTGACCACCTTTGCTCATAATTTTTTTTTCATATATAGTGATTTTATATCTTTGAATTCAAATTTAACACATTAATTAGTTACCAACTCAACATACACTGTATAGCAGAGCAGTACTCACTTGTCAACTTTTTTACTTATGTTTACGCTATAACTTATATTATAACTGACAACTGTATTTTTTATAAATATAAAGGTACTTAAAACTGTTTTTTTCACCTATTGAATCTTAGTTTGCATTTGTCCTTGATAAAATTTAATTTTATCTATTAAAGTTTATTTTACTTATATTATGACTATGTTGAAAATTTAATAAAGACAGTAAGACTTACAGCTTGTAATAATATAATATAGTATATTAGTATTATATTTAGTATTTATACAATAAATGTATAATATAGTATTGAGCAATAGATACATACCTATATTAATAAAACAACTATAATAATAATTGAACAATTATACATTATAAAAATATATTAATTAGTTTAAGTATTTTTGTTTTATATGAGTGAGCTTGATAAATATATAAACACGTGCATAGAATGTATGTATATAATAAATTGAAGCTACTTAAGTATATAAAATAAATATCATCAAACTGTTAGCACATGATTCACAATTTCATTTATAAAGTCGTTGCAATCATTAAATTTGTTGTTTTCAACAACCCAATCCCATTCTAAATGGTCATCCAAATCACATTCTGATGCTGCATTGTCAACTCCTAAAAACCCATACACATTTGCATCAATTATAAAAATTACAAAAAAAATTATATATTTTCTTTAAACATATTAGGTATTTAGATACCTAGGTAGGTACCTATTTTATATTTAATCTAGGTACCTAAATATCAAATTATTAATTATATAGGTACAAACAATTTATAATAATTTTACTCAAAGAAAACTCCAAAGATTGTATAATTCAACTTTTTATAAATAGCAATAAAAATTATCATTGATTATAGTTTAATAAAAATAAGCACAATAGGTATCAAAATTATTAGTACTTGATCAATTCAAAATGTAAATATAAAGAATTGTAGTATTTAGTAAACATTTTACTGCAAAAAAATAAATAATTAGGTTATAACCCAAATTCCAAATGGCAGTTAACAGTTTTGGTACCAATCAGTCACATGCACTAATAATATTTGATCCAATTATCTCTTTCCACTATTATTAATAGGTAATATATTATATTAAAGTGGTATTTATAATACTTTATGTTAAATTTATTACACAAAATCATAAATTTAATTTATTTTACCAAAATAATTTATCAACAATTAAATAGTTTTAAATTACAATGATGAAACAGACAATGGTGTCATATTATAAATGGATATCATATTTTATTCAAGGCCGGATTAAGAATCTATTAGGGGGTCCTTTTACAAAACATTTTAGACACTCTATAAAGTCCCTTGCAAAAAAATAAAGTTTTCTAACAAACCACATTTCGTTTTGCAATTATTAATTTATGCGAATTCTTACAATTTTTTTTCTACTTGGCATCTTAAATAAAATAAGTGATGGATTTTGTAAAAAAACAGCTAATTATCACAAACTGAGTACATAATTGTAAATTATTTAAAATACAAAATTAGTAACCAAAGCTAATATACAAAAGAAAATTATTACTTTTTTCCTAACTTTATCTAATGCTAATTCTCCAAGTGCATCAGTTAAATCTAGTGATTTCAACAAATCATTCTCTAAAAATAAAACCATTTGTACATCCGTTTTTTTTTTTGTTTGACTAGTTCTATATTTATTTTTGATGCTAGTTAATTTTGAGAATGCTCATTTGGTCAAACAATTAGCAACAGGAGTTACAAAATTCATTTTTTTAATCATTTTTTTTTAAGGGAATATTTTTAACAATTGATTTTTAAACCATTCAAGCAATTTAAATATGTTTTTTGAATCAAAAGAAGATTGACAAAGCCTCCAGTATTTTTACTTTCTCTCTTAATCCGTCATAATAAATATATGATAAGTTATTATTTTAAAATACTTTTTAAAATCATTATTTTGTTTTCTATTCAATGTTTACCAAAGAATTATAAGGTGGTAATAAGTGTTAACTTATAATACCTACAATTTTAGTGGACTTCCCCAAATGCTTGATTGTACCATAGAATATATGAATTTCATATATTCTAAAATTACACTGTCACATCAATATAATATTAATAAACATATAGACATATAATATGGACATGCATGATGTATAGAAATTGCATGTAGTTACGCAAATTCTCACAAAAAAATTCCTAGTATAAAAAATAAAAATTAATATAATTAGTTTGTTTGGAATATAGCAGTGTCAAAATAATAACAAACCCATTTTTGGATGTGTAATAATTATAATAATTCAATGATATTTTAAAATATAATCAATGATTATATGTAGTAAAAATCTGATTATTGTCTTAGAGGGTAGTATTTGGGGAAAAATAGCACTGAAATAAAAATATGGTAAAAAAATCCCCAGCTATAGGAAAATAAAGCATCAAAAAAAAAAAAATTACTTTTAATCAATATATTATTTTAATACGGTTTTTTTTTTTAGTAATTTATAAGTGAATTCTTGTAATTGGATGGCTTAAGTTTCAAATTATTTAACTGTTGTAAATAGTTATTTTTTAATTTTTTATTCTTAGTAGACCTAATTTTTTTCTTTATAATTAATTAAATACCTAAATATAATAAGTAGTATAATAAATTAGGTACAATTATAGATAAAGGCAATATGGTTACACAATTTTTAACATAGGTGGGTGATAGGTGCTCTATTTTTAATATAATATATTGTTTATTCTCCTACTTTATATGGTTTTCAAAAGTTTTAATAATATTATATAGGTACAATTATATAAATTTATTGATAAATGAAAAATAATGTTTAGTGTACTTTCCTATTATTATTAAATAATATAATATAGAAGTATAAAAATGAATACCTAATTATATTAAACTCATTTAAAGCACAGGAGTACATAATAGTTAAAATAGTGTTATTTAATTATTGACTAATAAATAATATCAAACATTGTGACAGTTTGTAGAATAGTTGAAAATATGGAATATTTAGAACATAACTCATCATAGAATGTTTATTGTTTGTTGGTAAGGGGCTTTTTTCTCTAAATTCTCAGATGTAGGCAGGATAGACAAAAATTATAATGAAATAATGTTTATAATGGAGAACAAAAGTTGACTATATAGAATTGTTTATTTGTGTACATATTAATATACTTAAAAATAATCGAAAAATAAATATAATTGCAGCTCAGTCACGGTCACTAGGTAATAATATTTTTCTTCTAAAGACCTTTAAATATTTATAGTTCAATATTTTTGTCTGGTTAATCAGTGTTCTACTGTATTTATAGTACCATTTATCAATTTAATATTAAAATTATTAAAAAAATTAATTTTTTTAAGAAAAATTTAAACTGGAAATTTTTAATGAGACCAATTTTATGTAAGTACCCTGTATAAAGTTCCATCCTCTTTCTTTTCTTGTGCATTCATCTGCAGTGATTCTAATCAGTTTTAAATTATCAAAATTTGATTTGAACCATGTAATATCAGTTTTTCTTCTAGCGTCACTAACAATCCATATATCTTTTGAGTGGTCTAAAATTATATAAATTTTATTTTAAGAAAATACTATTTTCTGTATTATATATGAGTTATGTAATGTAAATATACTAACTTTGATCATACATATCTATTGCCATACGACAAAAATAACCATGATCATTTGTGCGTACATTTTCACTCCATTCAATCATTGACTTTCTGTGTTGTTCCTTCATTTCACCATCACTGAGAAGTTCATCCAATTGAAGTGATTTAGTTTGGGCCCAGTGCTTTTTTATAGGGCCCGAAAGACGAATTATAACACATTTTTCTGATCCAATTCTATAATTGTTAAGTTTATATAATTGATTATCATATGGATATATAAAACTAATTGTATAATATTATTCTACAAATAACATTCAACAACAACATTTTGTATGGAACTTTTATTATTGCATTAAGTTATAAATTACAATAAAAAGTGTTTAAAGAGTTTTAAAGATTATTTTACAAATTATTAAGTTTTTCTACAATTTGATTTACAATAGTTTCTACTTCGGCCATTGCACCAATACCATGATCACCACACATTAAAGTCTTAACAATAGGAGGAATAAAATAATATCCCCATGACATCAACTTATCCACTTGATCTTTAGTGAGTGGATGATTCCACATTTGGGTATTCATTGACGGACAAAACAATACTGGTTTTGAAATATTCCAAGCTCTAACAATGCATGTTAATAAGTTGTCACAAATTCCTGTACTCACTTTAGCCATAGTATTAGCACTCAAAGGAGCAAGTACCAATAAATCTGCTTTTTTTGAAAGTTCTATATGCAATACGGGATCTCCTCGAGTTTTCCAAAAATCCCATTCGTTTTGATCAGTGTAAATATCAATTTTTAAATTCTTTCTCATTTTATCGATATCTAAAAAGTGTTTACTAGCTTCTGTGACAACTAATGTTGTGCAAATGTTCTTTTGTATGAGTTGAGAAATAATATCTGGTATTTTGATTGCAGCAACACTTGCACTACAAGCAATCAGAACATGTGGCATAATTATTGAGTTGTATTACTGTCCTTAGTATTTTCGACGTCAGCCAATCCAAGTTTAGTCCATTCTTCTTTTGCCATCAAATCGTTTTGCATACGGCAATCCAAATAATCTTTGGCCTCTCTGCGACACAGTGAGTTGTCTCCACTGTTAACACTTAGACAAAACATGTATTTGTAAGCAGTTTTTTTACACTGGCCTTGGTGATCTAATGGGAAACTGCCCTTTTCGGGGGGTGTTGGTTGAAAATTTTTTTGACCAAAAGTTGCAGAAGACATATGGAAATGCAATAATTATCTAAAAATAACAAACGACATTCATAGAACAATACAATTTTAAGATATTTTATGGAATACACTTATTAGTGATTATAGGTAATATACAAAAATAAAGTATTTTAAGTACCTACACATACTTGTAATCATAGAGTATACTCTAAACTTTAAATTATTAATATATCACCAGTTATCAGTAATATCATCGTCCACAGAATGAGTAAATAAATATATGCGATAAGAACAATAATTATGATAATAGTATATCTCTTTCAATGTTTCATAAACCTCATACTATTATAGTATTTTATGCATTATTATGGCGAGATGGAAATTGATAATAAAAACAAAAGTAGGTATTTGTTTTTTCTTCGGTTGCATTAGTTATAAATTGGGTACTTAAAATTATGATAGAAATATAATGACCAATAAATAATGGACTAAATTTAAAATAAATATATTTAACCGATTAATATTCATAAAAAGCATTAATTAGTAATAAAACAGTCTAAGTGTATCATATTTTATTATACAAAGGTATATATATATATATCTTAACTACAATCAATTCGTACATTATAAAATGTAAATTACGATTACAACATAACACGTCTTCCCATTTCCTGAACTTCTTTACTATTATCAATATTTTGTGTTATAAATACAGAGTTGATTCGGAGTATTGTAATTTCTTTTCGTATAAAGTTGATTCTCATGTATTGTTTACGTTTGATACGTTCGAAGTTTGTTCTGGTGTGAGACAAGTCTTTATCAACCACGGTCGCGGTGACTTGCACGACGTCTGGGTCCAAAACGGGTCTGCCGATCAGCGTAAAGTCTCTGCCACCAACCAGCAGCACTTTTTGCAACTTGATACGATCGCCGACATCTGGGGGCCAGTAACCGTCTACGAGCACCAGGTCGTTGTCAGTGACTTTGAACTGCTTACCGCATATATGTACCACAGCAAACAATCGGTTATTAGTTTTCACGGCTTCGTTAACGGTTTGAATTATACCGTCGGAAAACGTCTTGTGTGCGACCGTATTGTCGACAACATATTCCTGACCGATTGGGGTTGAAAACGTCCGTACGTTTAGACTTGAGGCAGCAGCAACTGCTATTCGGTTCGTGGACACGGTTTGAATGGTTTTGTTTGCCAGATTCAGTAATTTATTGCACAACATTATTATAGCTGTTCAAGATGTTGACGGTTTTACAAACTAGCAAATTTTGTAACGGATCAGACTCGCAGAGTAATTAATTACATATAGATAAACATTACAATATAAAACTGGATATATTACGATCATTTGTTTTTATAAAATAATTTGTAAGAATAAGCTAAAGTTTCAATATTGGGAATTTCGAATTTTGACATAACCTCACAATTCGGAATGTTTAATGTTTATCAGATATCTGACGATAAGAATATTAATTATTACCAATGATTATTTGAAAAATAATCGTAATTAAAATATTTTATCTGTAAACATAATAATATTGCAACACAAATACAATACTATGTTTTGTGAGGGCGTAGCATTCAATGAGTACTTATTAATTTATAAAAAATCAAATTCAATGTTAATACAATTTTTATTACATGGGTGGTGGCCAGACTGTCAATATGTAGGCGCGGGGGACGAGAGGTACCGATATGACGATATGATTATATTAACAACAAACTCAAAAACAATAAACAAATAACAATACTTATTAGAGTATTCTGTTATTCGTGTACGAAATACGAATTTGTCAACGTGAGAATCGCTTGATCTACCTGACGTCCATGAAATATTTTACTCGCTCGAACGATGAGACATGATTTTGCAGGTTTTTATTTTATTACATTTTACGCCGTCAAATCGCTCGCGTCACACGACACACATTTGACGGAGAGTAGGTAGACTGTATACACTATGTTTAATGTCATCAATTAATAAATATATCGGTCGTCACCTTTTGTGGATCGCGTCCGTGATGTAATCCTTTCCGCATTTCCGCTTGCCGCTGAACACGTACACTGCCTTGGGGCGCTGATGCTCGGCCACCACAGCTCCAGACATGGTCTATCTACGTAATATCGGATGTCTCGACGAGTGACGAGTAAGACCCGACTGTCCCAAACTCCTAAACTGGCAAAACTCTCAACACCTGAGCAGTGAACGGCTAGCGCGTGACTCGAAACCGGGCGGCAGGCGACTCGCTGGCTCGCCGCGCGTCAATGGTTCTTAAAACTGCGTCCGCTCCGGCCATTGGCCGCCTAGGCGCAGAACAGCACCGACCGCGGTAATAAAATTAATATAATTACCCGTTTATTATTATTATGTTGCGGTTATAATTATTAATGGTAGTATTATATCATTGTTGATCTAACATTTTTTTTCAAATAAATAATAATGCCCGATGCACGAGTGTTGACGCTTCCCATGCCGAACGATTCATTGAATTATTTTAACCTCTAAACTGTTTTGAGGTGAAACGTGTTAATCGTAGTCTTAGTTTCTACCATATTATCATGGCCATTCATATTTCATGGGCATATTATTATACTTCCTTACCTATTTTTATATTTAATAATAGTTTTATTTTATACCTAGTTTGCTCGTCGATGAATAATACGTACACTATATTTTTAATTGCACATTTGTTAAGTATCTACTGACAAATGCGCTCGTGATGGATGTGTTAATCATTATTCTATCGATTTTCTAACGTTTACTATTATTAATAATAATGATATGCACTTAATATTTTATAATAATTTTACGCTCTACGTTAATGCGGTAAAGCATAATAATATATTACTACAATAGTAGGTACTATCACAGATGATTATATGAACATTTTTTTAACTAAAGTGAAACGGAAAACGATGGAAAAATTGATTAATTTTAACTCATGCAATGTCATGTAGGTAGTACAGTTAGTTTTTACATATATTAAATTAACGCAATTTTAACATTTGATATAAATTCCATAATTCCAGTATCGATAGATTTATACATATTGTGGCTTCGTCGCCTAGTATTTTGTTTTAAATGCTGAAATGTATGGTATTGACATTTCTGATTGTTGCTAATTAACACGTTCTGACTCACTGGTGAATATTGTAATTCTGTGCAATATTGTGGAAAACTTTGTGAATCAATTAATTTGTGGTTACTGGGATTTTATTTTACTCACATTTGTTGGCAATGTGATACATTGTGTGGCTGCCATTTTTTTCATTTTCCCAAGATATAAATCTTATTTTCTATCTATCTCAAAACACCGGATAGACGTACTGTTTCGACTTGTCAGGTCTAAAATGTCAATAAGTTTAAACCTTCTCAAAAAACAACTCGTAAATTAGTCCAATAGTTTTTTAGTCTATACCTAGTGGACAAAAATAGGTTGAAAAAATAAAGTATAAACATTCAGCGAGTCACTAGAAGTCTAATTAGTAGCGGCTCAAAGGAGGTGTATTTAAATCACGTGATTCACAAAAATATTAGTGATTTGCCATGAGGACAGGTATTGAAGTAATTTCATAATTAACTGTATATTGGCCTACCAATGAAATACCCATTATTTAATCACTAAAGTAACAACCTATGAATTCACTATTTGGGATGCAATGAGAAAAATGTTAAGGGTGAGTAGCAGAGTTGGGCGTTATTCGAATGAAATTTTATCTAGATGATTATTTAGATAACATTTTATTCGAATAAATTATTATTCGAATAATTTTTTTTACAATAATTCGAATAAAAATTTATTCGATTAATTTTCAACTATTATTATTCGAATAAAAAATCATTCGAATAAAAATTTATTCGATTAATTTTCAACTATTATTATTCGAATAAAAAATTAACCGATTCAATTTTAAACATAGATATTGGAATAAACAATAAACAAATATCTATCAATAGAAGAAAGTTTAGAATTAGAAAATTAGATATGTTTTTTTAATATTATATTTTAATAATAGTTTTATAATATTATAATATGAATAATATTTAATGGTAATATTTCATAACAATTATTACAACAATCATAAATATTAAATAGTAATAAATAATAATTACAAAAACATAAATAAATAATAACAGCAAAAATGGAAATATAATATAATTATAACAAATTTAGAATTTTAATAAATAAGTATAATA